>VUYV01000084.1:2568503-2597335 GCA_008711295.1 Anarhynchus alexandrinus | reverse complement strand
GGGGGAGGGAGGGCTGCAGGGGAACCGTGTCCGTGGTGTGAGGGGGGCTCCCGGCTTTGTTTATTGCCGTGAAGTGCGGTAAAGTGTAGCCCTGGCGATTTCTGTGAATTCCAGACTTCGGGCTCGCGGTATTTTTTGCACACTACGCGATTATTAAATTCGTGTTTGTGCAGACACTCACCTCCTTTTTTTTTATAGTCCGAAATAGCTATCTCAGGTAACGGGAGTTGACTCTAAATGTGATTCCTGTGGGTTGACTGCTGTAAGCCTTATTCACGCAAGTAAGATCTATGTGCATGAGTAAGATTTTATTATTTATTTTTTTTCAGAATGATTTTGCATGTTTCCACCCCGAAGTGTATGATCTCTGATAGCTTTTGCAGAAGATGGGCTTGTCCGTTTCAATTTTTGTATGTGCGTATGTGCGCGCAGTTGCTGTTAATTTTGGCAGCTCGTAAGTGATGGTTGGTGAAGGTCCGGTGTCTTCATTTTCTTCAAGAATACATTAAGTTGGAGGTATGCCAGTGCTTTAATATTCTAAAAGCAACAAGAGAGACAGCCTTAGAAAAAAGATCGAGGAAATGATTTAGCTTCTGTAATGTTCTTCATTTCCAGCCAGCATACTTTTAAGCATTTCGTTTTAAATTACAGGAAACAATCAGTTTTTGCATTTACCAGCGTGTTGATTAATAACGGAAAGATAGGTCTAAGCTAAATTTTGATGCTTCGTTTAAAATAAATGCTTTCCATTTCTTCTGTCACACACACCTGTTAGCTTTTAGGAAAAATAAGATTATCAAGTGGTGATTAGGCAGCTTTCTTACAATTTGAGTAAAATAAATAGTTCGATGTAGGCCAGCTATAGAATAATGGACACGCTTGGCATCTCGTGCGTAGTTGGATGTAGAGCTGTGGTGCTGCCCAGCAAAACTGTGCTTTGTTCACAACTTTTCCCCTAGTCGAGGCATAGCGTGTCTAAAACTTAGTTCTGGGAGTCAGAGGAATAGTGCATATAACCCTAGCTTCTCTATGATAGTCTATTAATATGTGACTTACTGTGAAACATTTATTGACAGGGATTTCATATTTATAATATACACCATTGATTGAATGACTTAATGCTTCATCTTTCTTTTTCTCATTAATAATCTAATTAGGGGAAGACTCTGGAAGGAATATGGAATTAAGACACATCCCCAGTGGATATGCAGTAAAAAAGACACTGCAAAGCAGACAGTGTAAGAGGAATTTCCAAAAGTACTCATCACCCAAAACAGAGCCAGATTTTGAGCACTCCTAGCGTTGTGTTTAGGCTCCAGAGTAAATTGCTAGGTTTTTGTGTCTTTCTTTTCAGTTCTCAGACTTTTGTATCCAGAGTTCTTTGGGGGACCTTGAGGGAAATGTATCTCTGTAAGCCAAGTTCTGAGTCTTCAACACTTAAAGAAAATCAAGCCCCGAGCACTTCAGAAAATCTGGTCCTTGGGTTACAGTCATACCTCCCCCATGTCCATTCTGGAGGCATTTCCTTTTAATTTTTATGATAGATAGAATTATAGTTGTAAAAAGTAGCCACAATAAAGAAAACCAGTAAAATTACTTCAATTGTTAGGGGGTTTTTAATGTAAAAACCAGTGGGATTAATGAACAGCTCCATAAATACACACGATAAAATGCAAGATCAGTAATAGAACTGTAAGTGGCACTTAATCTTTGAACAAAAATAATAGGTAATGGCTAAAAATAGTATTTCCCGTTTCAACAATTGAGTTAAATATTGTAATGGATATGAACTGCAACAAGGTAGATTGGTCCAGTGCTGGAGGCTCTGACCATTCGCACCCGCTGACCTTCTGGCCTACTTCTTTCTTTTCCTTTGAAGTGTCACTCTTGCGTGTGTGTTTGGTAATAAACCACAAATGCAAACCAAAATGTGGTTCTTAAAGGGGAAAAATCAGAGCTTTTTTTGCTGCACAGTAGTGGCACTACAATTTCTAGAACGTATTCTGATCTCGTGTAGCTCAGCGCAAACTGCTGAGCTGTGTTCAGGTTGTGCCTGGATTTACACAAGTGGTTGGTCCCACGCATGGGCAAGAACATCCTTGCACCAGAAAGAAAACGATTAGGTCTGGTTCTGGTCGTTTAACAGTGTTTGAAGTGTTTCAACATCACTGATAGATAAATGCCGTCATATTAAGGTCAATGAAGAATTTGCCTCTTGGATAGCCCTGGCCACAGCCTCTCAAGGAATTGTTGAATTATGAGACCTGGTAATTATCTGCCTACATCTGTGGCCCAGGACTCATTGACAGTGAGCACAAAGAAGAGAAGAAAATGAAAAATGCTTGTCCAGAAGCATGTCTTCTCAGTGGCGTTTGCTTTCCCCCTGGTTTCTTAGGAGAAGACTGGCGAGTTTGGGGTGTGGAGAAAACAGTGATTAATTAGCTAGTGCATCTCTAGCCCTTGGAAGACGGAAAATGCTGTATGGGGATGATTTGAATTAAGTGCTGTTATTCCCTGCTATTAAAGAAATTGCTTGCCTGCTCTGCGTCTCAAGTTGGAGTCGTAGGCGATTTTTAAGCATTATTTAAACTGTGGTTTAGGTCTCTTTAAGCAGAAGGACCGGGGAAAGTCTTTCAGTACGAAAAAATAATAGGGAAAGATTTTCTTGTTTAAGCCTTTTGTTTAGTAGCTGCAAAATCTGTGTATATGGGAGGGAGGAAAAGGGAGTCAAATGGAGCTGAGCGAGGAGCTGTGGTGTGAGGTAAAATTCTGATATTGTTCGCTCATGCCACCCCGCAAATACATTTGCATTTAAAATTTCCAGGCGAGCCAAACTGTAGGACCAGTGCGGAATGCTAAACGAAACCTGACAGCTAACTCGGAAAATGCCACATAATGATCCCGGGCATTCCCTTGCTCGGACAATTTTGTTGAAGATTGTTTCTTGTAATGATTATGGATCTGAAACAAAGACAGGTGCAGGAAAAAAAAAAAAGGAGGGGACATAAATTTTATTCCAAGCTGTTTTCCCTTGAAAGATGTTTACTTTCTGTCACATTACCCTGTGACTGCTGGAAGACTCACAGGAACTGTAAACCCCAAATCCCTTCCTGCCCATCAGCTCGCCACAATATGCTCCTTTGTGTCGCTCAGGCTGAAATTCAATCTGCTTGGGAGGCTGACGAGTGGTCCGGGGCGCAGTTGTGATCTGAAAGATATTGGGTATCACCAGGGAGGTACCCTTTATGCCGCTTGTGCGAGCAGACAAAGCAGCAGCTCTTTTGGGGAAACTTGGTGATGCATCTCCTGTATAAGAATAAAACGTATTTATGCTCAGTGGCGGCGTGATGTAGAAGCCAGGATGATGACAACCGAGGAAAGAACATGAAAGGCATCAGAAGAGCTCAGTGCGTTACACCTTTTCATGTGTAAAACTTGGGTGTCTGCAGTTATTGGCAATGAATTCTGCCTCTGCAGACAGCCCAATGGTGCAGAACAATCTGCGGAGACTGAGGGATGGAAACAGGAAAATAAAACGAATGATGGGTTAACGTGTGTATTGGGTGTGAAAGAGCACAGGCAAAGTCACAGGGCTGAAGCAAATCAAGGGCCCGTGGTCAGGCATGGCTGCTGCAGTGACGCAGTAATACAAGGCAGCTCAGTTGCCCGTGATATCCGGGTTATGCATGGAAGAATAACAGGCTTTACATGGGCAGTGTGGATGCATCTGCCTCCCTGGCTTAAATATAGGGCACCTGCCCTTTGAAAGTTTGAGGGGGAAGGGAAAGAGCTGATTAGGAAAGCAAAGGGACTGTTTTCTGAGGAATGATTAAAAATGCTTAATATAGATAGGTTGTCTAAGAACCAGAGGTACCAACAATCCAGGTGTGGGTACTCAAGAGGTACTCACTTAACCTTTGCAACAGGGTGCAACTAGACTTAACAGGCTGCAAAAGAGAAGGTGACTTGAACATCAAGAAAAGCTTCTTGATGGAATGAAGCTGAATAACCTTCCATGAAAAATGCCTGTAGCGTTGTTGGTTGGGGTTTTGTAAAGCTCATAGAGAGCCCTGGAAAATGTCCTGCAGGATTGGCAGCTCAGGGTCACATATTTCCTGCCTGAACTGTGCTTGCAGATTAGGATGGAGTGTTTGGAAACAAGGCTCTTCAGTTGGCAGGCCAACTCCTCTGCTTGGAGTCAACTTCTCAAGTCCTCTGTGTGGTCTGCTGGAAGGGACAGTCATGCTCTGCTAGCTTGGATTAGATGCTGATAGGGAGGGAAATGGGCTGGATGAATTAATAGCTTTAGCTCATAGGAGCCTGTGATCCAGGAAAATATGAACACTTACCTTGCTGGCAGCCAAAATACACGCCGTTATTCTGCATTATTCTGTAAAACAAATGCTGTAGCATCTCATATGCCTTTCTGGTCATGCGGTGAGGGAGGATAGGAGGAGGGATGTAATGGAATCACTTTCCTGCAGTGAGCACAGCAGGCAGGGCTAGAAATATTGCTCGGTTTACATTGACTCTGTTATTTTGTGTCCCTGGATCCATGTTGAATTCTCCACTTCATAAAAAAACTAGAATGCAACAGGCTCGGGGTGTTTTCCTGCTTTAAGTTCCAGCCATTATCAGCCCAAAAAAAAAAAAATATTCTTGGACAGTAGTTACCTCTTCCTTTGCTGACTCCTGTAATAGACACAACATTGCGTACTTACCGAAATGCGAAGAGCAATTTCAAAGGGGTGTGCAGCTCTGCTGAAGTTGTAGGCGATGCACAAACGGATTAGAAGGGCTGAGGGCCGTGACCCAAAACTCACCACGGTCAGGAGAGAGACTGCTGCTTTGGATCAGCTCCAGCAATTCTTTGGTCCAAGATCTCATGTTTGCTTATTGTTTGGGTTTAATCAATTTCGTTGGGATTAAAGTATTTTTTAGACTGCAGTTCCAAGAATATAAAGAAGTTCCAGTTTTGAACTTAGTTAGTTTTATGGCATTATTGTATCCTAGTGATTATTGTCCACTTCCTCTCTTCAGATATGAGGTGGGTCACTTCATGAAAAGTCTGATTAAAGAGACCACTGAATAGTATGATTTATGATGGTACAATAATGTGCCTCTCCCGGGTGGTTTGATGTCTTACCGTGTAATCTTTCTTCTGGTGGATTTCTTGTATCCCAGAATAAACCAGAGTTTATATAAATTAGACATGCTCTTACTGCAGAACAGGTGGAGTTATAAGTGCTCCAAGACGGTATGTTGTTGCTAGATAGGGAGGAGTATTTTTATTCTGATTCATAGTGGCTGCTTTAAAAACTGGAGACAGTTTGACTGTCTTCGGCATGAATGGTTTATTGGAGGGTATGCAGGGAAAACATTGACAAGCATTTACAGTGCTGGCTTAAGGATGACTCTCCTTTAATCAAGTCTAACTTGAGTCCCAAAATTTCCTCATCTGGTGACTTGGTACCAGGTTTTTACTTCCTGCGCTGTCCATTTGCAGGAGAAAGTTGGAAGAAACACTATGAAATTTTGTTGTCTTGACTGCAAAGGAAATCAGAAAGCTGAGAGAAGTTAAGCGTTCTTCCAGAAAGTACGTTAACCCAGCTTGCATGTGCTCATCCAGCCCCTCTGTAAGCCAGGACCGCCAGTTTTCTTTTCACCACTATGTTAATTTTTCTTTCTGTGAAATGTTCTGTTAAAATTTCCTCCAGGAAGAATGGAAGGCCACTTCTTTTCCTTTGATTAACTACTTATATCCTGATCTAGAGAAATGCCAGCAAACTGGTTGAATTTGGCAATTTTTCACTGATTCCAATGAGTAAGTTAATTTCACATCTGATTGTCCCTGTAAGAGGAACACCCACTGTTGTCTGCATTAGTTCATAGACATGACTTGCGTTTACAGGATTAATTACTTTTTAAAGTACAGGCATTAAGGATTACAGACAGAGAGTCTTGTTTCACTCCAGTATGCTCCACTGGTGGTTACCATGACTTTGTGGTCATGGTTTTGCTTGTTTGTTTTGCTGGGTTTTGTGGTGGGGTTTTCTTGTTGTTTTTTTTTTTAATTTGTTTTAATTTTTGCTGTGGAGGACTAGGCAAAGGCCACAGTCAGCAGGTTATCAGACTTAACAGATGATTGGGTTGGCTTGGCATAACAAAACCTCTACTTCTAAATAAAGCATCGTTCCTGGTATAAGTTATCCTGTAGCGTATCCTATCAGTGAGGTCTGAATCAGTCCAATTCAAAGTGCCAGGAAAAAGACATTCTTGTGGTAGTTCTGGCATCCCTGAAGATAGAAAGTATTGGAAAATTTGAGAGAGCTTGTTCTCATAAAATATCCAAGCCAGTTTTGTATAACCGAGAGGCAGCTTGGAAAGTTCAGATAAGAAGCCAGATGTTGGCCCAGACTTGTGAGATTTGCTTGCATGGATCAAATCTGGCATTACAGCATGCTTCCCAAATTAATTCTGTAATGTATAATTCCAGCATGAGTTGATTTTCCATTTTATTCTGCATGACTTTTGTTCATTTGTCATTATTAAACAATTTCCTGGAGATACTCAGGAGTAAGTATGTGTTTGTATGACTACCAGAATTGTCTGCGGTTATACAGACAGGACAGAAAATATTAATGCAGGTTAGAAGATAAACTTTTCCCATCTACAGTACTGTGTATACCTTGTTACAGTCATCAAGGATTTCTTAAAGTTTACCAGAAGATTTAATTTAAAGAATGGTCCCAGCCAGGAGCAAGATGCAAGGTTTCTGCTTAGCATACTCATTTATAGTAAATTCCTCTTTCTTTTGCTGTTCTAAGGGTCAAGTTTTTAACATTGATAATACACTACTGGCATTGTTCCTTTTTACTCTTTTGCTGGGAAAAGAGTATCCAAAAGAATATTTATTAGCTGATTTAAATTCAATTAACTTCATTTCCCTTTCATGGAGTTTTTAACAATGTTTAATGAGAGATGCAACTGAATTGCACAGCTATTATTTCCCCCTGAATACATCGAGGTCTTTCTTGAATTCTCATGAATGTTTCTTGATCATTCACATTTTAATCCCGGCCCTCATAATTATTTTGTAGCATATGGAAGGTCCTGTAGATGTTAATTCTGGTACCCTTTGTCATGCTTATTTAACAAATAGTTCCAGTCCCTCATTTTATCTGCCTTAGTATCTATTGGTTATTGGTGGTTTGGGGTTTTTTTCTGCTTTTAAACCCTTGGGTTAAGAAACTAATACCACCCTGTGCTAGGCAGAGTGCGAAAACAAAACAAAGTGCAGTCCCTGCCCTGCACATTAACACTTTTTTTTATGACCAAATGAGGGAGATTCCTCCTAACCGATCCATACCGAGACCTCTCCAGACTCTCAGTTTCCACTTTAGCAGCTTTTAGATATCCTAGAAAGTAAATCTCCGGCTTAGGGAAAACAACGTAAAACTGAGCACCCCTCGTGCAAAAACAAGCCTTGTGCTTGTTGGAAGCTGTAAAGAATTTAAGTTTATAAAGCTTACCTTTCATCCCTGCGCTTGGGCAAAAACGTGATGCTCCTTCCTCTCTTCTTTGCCTTGCTTTTCCTCTCATTCATGCAAATGGGCTGATGAATGTTCAGGTGAAATGTGCCCTTCCTATTGTCTGTCTTGTTTGCTTGCTTCTTTCAACAGCTCCTCTGTTCAGTGTTAAACAAGAGGAGAAGAAAATCACTACTGAAAATTAGGATATTCTATTATCACGTAAGCCCGTGAAGAAGGATGTTCTGCTTCCCCCAGAAATGGTCAAAGTAGAGAGATTCTTTGCTGGCCCTAAAATCTGGGATGGCAAGAAGAACGATAAAAGCACATTGAAATTACAAATCATTGCACTGCTGAGTGCAAACTACTATATGCAGAGCACTTGGTACCCTTTGGAGACTACAGCCTGGAGTGGGATTTTGTAAGCAGGAGAGGTTCAGAGGCAGAGCTTGGGGATGTCAGAGGGCAGGTAACTGAAGTAGACTCTTTTCTAAGTATTCCTTGTTTTTCCTTTGGTTTTCCATACAGGCACTCATATGTACACAGGCATACATAGATGCACATGCAGACGCGTGACGTTTAACAGACCGAGCATGAAGGCAGACCCACTGCTCTTAAAACAGCAGCCACCGCTCTGCAGGTTTTGCAACGTGCCCTCCATGGTGCCCTGTGTAACCTTGTTTGGGGAATTAAATGGAATACCACTTCCGGAAAGATACATTGTGTATCTAGATGATGCCTTTCTTGCACTGATGCAGCTGGTGGAAAAAGTGCATGGGGCTTGTCATTCTTTTGATCCAGGAGAAGGCATGACCAGACAGACCCTGGACGGCTTCTGTGCAGTGATCCCATCACCAGCAGGTGTTAGGAAGGATGGACACAGCTTTACGCTGGTAGGATGTACCCTTTAAGACTCCTTGCTTCATGCTCTCATACAGAATGCGAGGAATGCTACGTAGTCTTGAAGAGCAGTGCAACAGCTGACACGTCTATTGGAATTCCTACTCATTCAACCTGAGCTTTCCAAAGCCTTGTGCGATATATCTGGCAGAGTACGGAAGAGCTCAGAATGGCTTTCTATCCGCAAGTCCTGCTAAGCAATATTTACATAACATGGGGCAGGATCCCCTGTGGTTTGAACTTTGGGTATGACCCAACTCTCTACCACTGTATGATCCCATAAAAAGTCTTGAGGCATGTTGTGGTTTGGGATAGCCACAGTGATGAGAACTCCTCCTGGAGGGGCATGGGGAGCTTAGGCAACCATTGCTACTGCTTTGGCTAGCGCCAGCAGCTCCATGCACACATTCCGAGATCCCAGATAGAAGTAAATAAAAGCCATTTGCTTAGATTCCCCCCTCTGCCTTTTTTTAAAATAAAATTCCTGCATCTGCTGTGTTGAAGAATCTCCTGCATGCCTCTACAAATGAGACAGTAATGGAGCGGATTTATTAAGCTGATAGATTAAAGAACACGAAATAACAGTGGATTTAGTGGAGTTTGAAGGCAGTTCTGACCTGCAAGGAACACAGCATGGTGTGCTGGAATAAAGCTGAAAGATGGTGGTGCCCTTGGTCAGAGTGCCCAAAGTCACAGGGAATTTGAGAGACTCACTTTGCTTATGTTTTAAAAACACCTTGTTATTTTGCTGACTCTGGAGCAAAGCCCCTATCTTCCTACCTTGGAAAGAGTACAAAACCTTTAGCATGCCAGTGATGCATGTCCTGCTCAGACCAACTCTCAGTTTAGTTCTTCATTTATTATGTGTTTTGCTTACTGAGAAGAAGTCAAATGGGTTGTGGTGCTTTGGGTGGTGGCAGGAGGTGTCTGGGAATGGTGAGTCCGGTGCTGTTGCAAAAAAATCTCGCTGTTTGTGGCTCGTTTTGTAGCTGCCGAGTGGGGTGTGATGAGCCAGGGCTTATGCTGTCGTGTTACGGAGTTGGGCGAATACTGGGATAGCACTCAAATAAGAAATCTTAAGTGCAGGGTTTATGTGAACAAGTGCAGAGAAGTCGAGTAAT
This sequence comes from Anarhynchus alexandrinus, assembly GCA_008711295.1. NCBI lineage: Eukaryota > Metazoa > Chordata > Aves > Charadriiformes > Charadriidae > Anarhynchus > Anarhynchus alexandrinus. The sequence continues at coordinate 2,587,785 of VUYV01000084.1, read as the reverse complement.
GCCGGTGCATTTAGGGTAGCTAAAGGTATCGATTCATTTTGCATTGAGTTTTTAGGTATGAATGCAGTCTATAAGCAGCACCACATGCCCTTTTCCTTGGGGCTTTTCCATGCAAACGTACTATCTCATGCTGTAGCTGATGCCTGCAGCGCTGACAGCCAAATCTTGTGTGCTGTCCTATTTCTCATTCCTCCCTCTTCCCCACCCCCTCCAATTACTTTTCAGTTTCTTCTATTTAAGAACTGTAAATTACTACAAGTAAACCTATTACTCTCAGGGGTTAAGTTTATCTGTTGCGGACTTTACTGAATGGACCTGTGCAACAGCCTAAAAGATTAAGACCATGTGCATTAGGATACTGGGTCATGTTGGGGGCTTTTAGTTTCTACTAAGCGGAAGAGCAAATACTGCAAGCTTGAAGAAATACAAGGGAAATATTTACTGCAGCCTTTATGCGTGGAATAACTTCAAGGGAGGATACAAATTCGCCAGCCCTGCTCTACCTCAGTACACATAAGGGAAAGGCAGTGCAGCTCCCTGGTACCTAAGTGGAAGATGGATGTTTGGCACAGCACAGCTGTGACCTTGTGCCTTGTCCCAGCAAGGTCATGCAATGGGGGACAGTGGCAGCTGGGAACAAGGACAGAAGGGAAACGACCTTCCAGTTTTCTCCTCTCCCGCCCAGGAAAACCTGGGCCATGTGAAGTCACCCTGAAGCTAAAGCAGCCCAAAAACTCAAGCCACCACCCTTGCCGGAGAGCAGAAATCTGGTCTTCATTTTGGCTAATTCTGGTTCAGCCACCAAAACCCCTTTGTATTTGGCCCTTAGGGCGATATTCCAGCTGTTTATTGTAAAGAGCCAGTCTGGCTAATGCCTTCTTGGGGGAAGAGCCGCTGCCTTATGGGGGATACCAAGCCTGGAGAGTACTCTGCTTCCGCGGAGGACATTTATATTCAAATAGAAACAAGCAGAGCTCTTTCCTGAATCGAAAATCCCCATCTCCGATGCATTTGCTGGCTGACTGCTGCAGCATCTTATTTGCTGTGCTCTCGTGGCTCCCTGGCAGTGCTCTCTGCTGTCGCGTTTCATTGTATGTTTTCTGTTAACACAAAGGCATCTGTGTTAATCTCTCATTTTCCAGGCGATTCGGCATTCTCTTCCAGCCTCTGGCCACCTCCTTTTTCTCAGCTTTTTCCCAAGGTGGAAGTCAAATTTGGTAAAAATAGGTATGAGGGGGGACTGACCCAAGTTTTGAAGACATTAAAATTACTGCAAAAGGGAACCAAATGGGCTTATGCCCTTCTTTATTTGTTTGATTTTTAATTTTTTTTTGTAACAGAAAGTCAGATCCAGCGCAGCCTGTAAGTCTCCATGACCATAGTAAGTCAGGCAAAGCAAAAGGGAATCTTGCATTTCTTTCTTTAGCAAAACCTGTAGCCTTCTGGCCGAATCCCACAACCTTAGAAAGGCAGCAGAGTATTTCAGCTGTTGAAGGCCTGCCTGCAGACTGCTTCATTGTGGAAGAAAATGCCCTTTGGGGGGCTGTGGGGAAGGGAGCATTCCCTTGTCTTTGATTTTAGTTTTCATTTTGAGGGTTATTTTTGTTCATGTATTTTTTTCACTTCCTTGAGCATCACTTTCATATCAGAAACTAACTTTTTAGAGTATCTTTCTTCTCCTGCCCTCTAATTAGCAGATGAGAGCTACCAAACATCATCCCACGAATATTTCAACAAAACCAAGGCATTCCTGGTGTATATATAAGGTAAACAAAAGGAAAGAAAACCTCCAGGATTTTATAGCAGTCCTATAATATTAATAGCAGGCTTTCAACTTCTTCTGAGGCTTCAGAATTAATTTTGAGGCAGGGAAGTAATTTTTAATTACCTTTAAATAGAGCGCTGAGGAGTACAAAAAGCTGGGTTGACGGTATGGGGAATGGAACAGCAACGACCCAGACCATCTTTCCTTGGGGACTGCTGTGTTGTAATCATCTCGGTGAGGTCTTCAGTATTCAGAGTCGGATACCAACTCTGTGTGAAACAAATGGAGTCCGCCAGCCTTTTGTGGCATCTTGTAAAAGCCTTTTTCTCCCTCATTGTTTGAAAATGCAGGGAAATAGGGAGGAATTTTTTGAGTCGTCTGACTTGCTGCTATGAGATTATGTGGAAATGCTTTCGCTACTCTTTAGTTACCCATGAATGATTGTGCTGAGAACATATCCTGAGAGAACATATGCTTCTGGTTTTGCTTATGCTTAATTATCTTTTTTGTGCTGCCTTCCCACAGCACCTACCTCAGTCAGATTTTGGTCTGTGAGTCTGTGACTGAGGCTCCATAGCTTGAGAATAATGCAAAAAAAAAACAACAAAACCAACCAACAAATATAATTCAAAATCCTTAAATACAACTATTTATATGCTATTTTGTCGGTGGAACCTGCTCGATAAAGCTTGGAGGAAAAATTGTCCGACTTGCAGTTAATTTTTATTGAGGTGTGATCGCCCTTGAAGCTCGGAGGGAGTTTTTCCCGAATAAAAAGTCTGAGAAATGGTGCTTAGGCTTGTGCAGTCTCTCGAGCAGCTTTCAGGTTTGGGGTTTGGTTCTTGGGGGTTTCCCCCTCTTCGTTCTCTTTGCGTCTGAACCCTTGGCAGCTTTCCAGCATTGTTCTCCGACCTGCTGTGAACGAGTGGAGGAGCGGTGCTCTCTTACCGCTAATTCAGCAGAGATTGAGCGATAGCGTTTGGTAAAGGTTAGAGATGACGGCTGAGGATAGGTTCAGAGTCACCCAGCCGGCCACGTGCCTCAGCTTGTGGTTCCTCCCCATTGTATGTGCCTGTCTCTTAATCAGTGAAGGTAAGTGCTACCAAAGCTTCAGGTTCTCTCTTCTGATTAGCTTTTTTTTATATATATATTTTTCTTTTTTATTGCATAAGTGGAATAACTGGTGCTCCAGTGTAAATACTGTGGCCCTGGCAAAAGCCTCTCCCCTCTCTCTTCATTGTAAGCGCTATGCACATGATTGTGTCTGTATAATGCAGAACAGTGGCAAACAAGGCTCCAGATAAATTCATCATCAAAGCAATTCCCTGTTGGTATTGTCCACCAGCACAGATTTGAGAAGCTCCACAGTATGCCTTGCTACCCACATTATTCCTTCTCTTTGGCTATCGCCTAGCTTTTGCTACTGGAATGCAGAATTTTCGGAAGATTTCCCAAAGTTTGGTTTCATGTGTAGCAAGATCTGGTTGGGTTGTGCTGCTGGATCAGAAATAGAAATAGTGTTGCCCTTCGGCTACTTGTGATACTGGATCTCCTGTGTTTCCTTTGTTTTCATGGAAGCTTGAAAATCCTACAACTCTATAATCTTTTGTTGAAGAAGCAGTTTTGTTCAGGTTTTAAATGACTCCTTCTACTCGCATAGGGTTGTTACCTGCTTACAAAAGGGTTGTGTAAATAGTGTTTAAAAAGTTTGTAGGTTTACATTTTCCTTGCATCAGCAGAAAATTGCATTGAGGGTTTTACTGGGTGACTCAGATAAGGCACAGCAAAGATGCTGCACTGCCATCCACTTTGCAAACGGCTCTTTCCAGTTAAAATATGGAGAGGCCCCCTTTGCCCCAGCTGTTTGGCACTGCCCCTCTGCCAGCAGTTAGTCTTACATGTGTCTGCTTAACAGAATGGGCTGTGTGAGCACTCCCTAACCTACTTCAGGCAAAAATCAGTAAGCTCAGGTTAAACTTCAAATGGGAGATGCTTAAATGAGGATGGCTGTCTTAGTGCTGGTGTGGCTGATCTTCCTTCTTCCCCAGGCAGCAGGGATGGCTGGACCTGGGGACTGCTTTAACACTCCCACTTGCATCTGCAAAGGGATCTGTTTGCACAGTGTGACAGTATCTAAGCAGAAGCTTAGACTGGTTTAAATAAATCCATTTAATACTAGTGCAGCAATTGTGTTTTGGCAGAACTGGCGTGTTCCTCTGAGCCTGGTTAACACGTTAGTTTGCAAGATGTTCACCTTTAAATTGCCCAGTGTTGTTTTTCTAGCAGCTCTTTTTCTCTCCTCTGCCTGGTGAGAGGCTAACACTTGGGGCTTTCATTTATGAGTGGGTTTTTTGTCCACGTGTCTTGGTACATGCTCCCAAAGCTCACAGAAGGCCATGCAGGTAGCAGGCTGCCTGTGGTCTCTCAGCAGGAGGTAACTCTTCCTTTGCTGGAAACAAACCCATCCATCCGTTCATGTGTAAAAAATCTCAACAGTCATAGAAACTTCGGTAGGAATGAAGACATGACAAGTCAAGTCTTTCAGGAGAACCTGGCAAATTAAAATGGAGAAGAGAAAGACACCACCACCCAGACTGAAAATGGTCTTATTTTAAAAAGTTTAAAGTTGTGTAGAACTTTAGCCAAGTTGGGAACAAGTTGGGTAGTTCAGGATGACTTGTTGCTTTTACCAAGTGGAGGAGAATGAGGAAGACGTTTTCAGTTTTTACTGATGAATCAGGGTTCCTTTTTTTTTTCTTCTTTTTGTAGTAAGAATGTTTCTTTCCCATTCAGCAGATACAAGTTTAGCCCTCAAGATGGTCATGAGACTTTCATGTTTGTATGGTTACAGCAGTGACAGATTGGGACAAAGCGGTGCCATGATGGTTGACGAAGTGTCATCGTATTGTGGCTGTAGAATGACCAAAGGGAGACCCTAAGCAATATTGCCGCTGTTGCAGTTATTTGATCATGATTGTACTCAAGCAACTTATTAACACAATGGTTCTGCTAGACTTTACATAAGTATGTGGAGATGGACACTTAAAATGCATATATATACACACACACGTATATGTATACACGTTCTAAATTAATGAAAAAGAAGAGGTCTGGTAAGAACTCCTTGGAGTGAGGAGATTCCTAGAGCTGCACCAGTGAGGAGTCTACTGCCTCCTTCAGTCCTCTGATAAATACCCAGTGTCAACTGGAATGGCCTAAGTCTTAATGGATGAGGATATATTAGGTTTTTCTCTGACCAGCCATCCTGCAGGAACACTTCCAAATCACACTCTCCTTAGCTGATAGGCTGTTTACTTCCTTGATTTCCTTGCAGCTGGGAGAGCCAAACCAGCATCCCACCTGCCTGCCATTCATCCACTGACTTTGCTGGTGCCAGACCAGCTGTGCAGCAGCAGTTGCCATCTGTCTGGGGTGAGGACAGATTGCTAGTTCAGAGGCTCAGGAAGTAATTATAAGGGGAATTTAATTTGCTCTTCGAGCACGTTGAGGTCCAAGTAGCTCTCCCTCCCTGCACCAAAAAAATCGGGGGTGGGGGGGGTGGGGTGGGGGGTGGAACGTGTGAAGAAAACTATAGGAGGGAAGTCTAGGGAGGAAAGAATCGAGCTGCGTCCTCGCCATCTGTCCACTGCGACTCACGCAGCTGCTCTGCCATTGACAGGTTGCTGTCTCTCCACCCAGCGCAGACAGCCAAATGACTTGCATAGTGAACACAAGCGGCTGAAGATTAATACTAGTAAATAGCCTGGTTAGAATAAACTACCCTGAGGCAGAGCCTCTAGCTGCTCGAAAACCCTTAGGTATCCTCTCCCTCTCCTCTCTCATTTATCCCTTCTGTCCACCAAAGATTTTCCCAGAATTTGGGAGCTAAACATAATTTCAGTACACAGGCTTTTTGCTGGATTAAATCCCGTACCTCTGAATGCAGCACAATCAGTTTTGGAACATTAAAAGGTTATCTAGCAACAAAGGGGAATTGCCAGTTAGAGCTAAGTGGGACTACTTCTGTGCTTAAAATTAGTTAAGGATGTGCTTAAATGCTTCATTAGCTCAGGGCCTCCATCTGTTACCTGGGGCTGCACGGGTTCTGACAGTCCCAGCTCCAGGGGCACGTGGAAGCTGCCCTCCTTTTATCTGTGAAGAATATGTACTTTGCATCTACTGCTGTGGAAACATGGCAAACAGGCAACTACGGACTTCAAGGTAACAAGTACTAGAAACCAAACAAAAATACCAAGGGTGTAGTGTGCTTTTGTGGCTAGCTTTAGATAGCTTGAAGTCTTTGGCACTCGGGAGGTGTCTGAGGGGTTCCCCCAGCGCAAGGTGTGTGTGGAGTCCACCTCTCCTCTCCCGGAGGCTCTTTGGAGGGGGAGGGGGTGTCTTATAACAACCTGGGTCCTGATCCGATCTCTGTTGACATCAATCGAAAAATACCTTGTGTACCCAATGTAAAAAAATCCAGCACAACACTATTTTTGTTTTTCCTCCCTTGGTATTACTAATGATCAGATTTTCCAGAGATTAGTCACTGGCAGGTGTCCCTTCCTCAGCCTGAAGCACCATTCAGGCAGTTGTTAATCCCCAAGAATAGCTCTGCACTTTAGTCACTACTGAAAGATTGAATATTTTTTAGAGGCTCAATGTGTCTCTCATAGCTGTTCAGAGAGGTGGCGATGGGATGACGGTAAAGGTCCCTAGTGTTTGCGCTGTAGGACTTAAAATTATTGACGGCAGGAGCACAAAACAATAGCTGAGTTGAATCCAGGTGCTTTTTGTGACTGTCCTGTAATTGCTGCTACTTCTATTTACCTCTTAATTTTTGAAATCAGTTTGTTTCCCACAAAACCCTTCCCTACGTACTGCCTCCAACACACCGAGTCCTGACCTTGCTGCACAGTTTATCGAGCCTCTGGCTGGTTTCAGTGATGGAGGATCAATGGACCCATGAACTTGTCGATTTCTGTTTAAGTCCAAGGCCAACATTCGCTTCTCCCCAAACTTTGGCAACTGAGAGATTAGAGACCCGGTCTGTCTTCTCCCAACAGCATTTTATCCTCTGCTATCCAAGCATACCATTTTCACTGGAGATGAGTGAAAAACTTGTTTTATATCCTTTTCTCCTTTTATTCTCAAGGGGTTCAGGCAGCAGTATCTGCTTTGAGAATGGCAGCAGATGCAGGCTGTGGCGCTGGATTCTTGTGTTACTGGGTTTCCTCGGAAGGCTTTTGACTAAGCAGCTGCCGTCTCATGTGTAGTCAGAAGCTGCATCTGAGAGTGTAGTAGAAACGTCGGAGGAAATATAAGAAGTCGCTGCCTCCAGCTACGTGCTACCTTTCTTCAAAATCTGCAAGGCTGGTAGAGCAGAAAGTATCTCAGTATTGCATCTGGCAGCTTCACCGGAACCTCACCTTCCTTGGCAGCAGAGCTGACACCACTCGATTTTGCACAGAAACAGAGTATAACGCATCTCTGCCAATTTTGCTTTGGTAGAGCAGGGGGAAGGGGCAGAAGGGCTGGTAGTGTCATCATTTCTGAAATTTCTCTTTCCAGACTTGGAACACTTCTGTAATGACATTAGAGTGAACTGACTACTTACTCTTTTTTTCTTTCCCCCCCCTTTTTTTTTTCTTTCCCCTTCTGTTATTAAATGCAAGTGGCAATTACTTCTGCTTTCAGGATGCATGACTGTAGAATACTACCCATGCAAGGACAGGGCTCTCTATTTTTCTAATTTTTTTTTTTTCCTCCTTTTTTTTCCTGCTGCAGTCATAGTGGTTCTGGAAATAGGGAGTTGTGATGTTTCACGTTCCTTTTGCCCAATCCATGCCACCCAACCAAAATTTTCTTTTGCAGCCAGGGCCTTGTGAGCATCTCTTGGAAAACTCCGCTACAGGTTCTGCATATGTCTCTAATCTGGTGCCAATGCTGGCATCGTTGGGCTCGGTTATCCCTACTGTGGCTGTCAGTAACCCCAGCTCCGCTCTAAAAATAGAGAAATCTGAGCGGTTTCTGCTGTGGTGTATGCCTGAAAGGTGCTGAGCCAGAAGCGTGGTGGTTTGAGTGGAGATGTCCACATTAATGTTGATAGGCTTTAGAGCATGTCTGGCAAAGTCTACAGATTTTTGAAAAGAGACAGATAAAGATGTCAATGGGGGGTTGTGGGTCGTGACCTCATTATTCCTTTTTTCCACGTAGATTTCAAATTCTTGCTGCGTTGGAAGTCACTTTTGGCTCTGCTCTGCTGTCAGATGCCTCTCTCTCCCTCTCCTTTTGCTTCTTCCAAAGCTTGCTTATCCCTGGCCGTGCCAGGAGCAATAGATCAGCTGAGAAGGGTGTGATTTGTTTCTCTAAGCTGGTTATGAGCCTCAGTTGCCCAGGATCCTTCAGTCTCTTAATGTCTCCATAGAGGATTGCTGCTGTTCTTAATAGGAAGCTACTGTTCACGGTGGATGTTTTTCACGTAGGCTTCAGAAGCAGCTGCCTTAAATGTGGTCGGGTACCTCTGCAGACAGAGGCTGAGCACTGGGCTCGGAGAGGGGCTGGGGTGAGGATGGCTGTGGGCAGGACCTCCCCGCAGAGAAGGAATTGCTTGTCAATAGGAAGACAAATGGAAATGTTCCTTTTTTTGGTTTTCCACCTCCCGCAGTTCCTGGGAATGAGGAAGGAGGCCAATAAGAAATATTGGCATTTTAGTCAAAAGCAAAGGCAGCTGAAGGGGAATGCCTCCATTTCTTTTTTTTTTTTTTTTTTTTTTTTTTTGAAAAATGTTGCTGAGGAGATTGCAGAGATAGTGCCAGGCTGCTGGGCAAAAAAACCTGCCTGGATTTGCTCAGTTTTCAAATACAGGTGTAAAGCAGTTGACAGTCCCTGTTTGTGAGATTGCTGAAAGTGACTGAGCCAGCAAAGGAGACCCAGGGGGTGCTCAAGTGAAACTCTTCCAAAATGCCCTCATTTACACTCACTGCATCCTTTCGCAGTAAAACCCTTCAAATGCCGCTTCAAAAATTAATGTGTTTGAGTGCTTTAATGGAAGCAAAGAAGAGACCTTGCTGTTTTGTCCTGAAAAAGTCCGTGGAAAGTTCAAAGGGAACTTTCAGTGTTTGGTTATGCTGCATTTGCCCATCCAAGAACTCTTTTCCCTTAGTAACCTGAAGCTTTAATGTTTTATTGAAGTTGCTGGGGGATGTTGACTTTCATGGGAGACCAGTAAATGGGCAGCCTGTAAAACCAAGGCACTAATATGTCAAATATGAGTTTAGCTTGAAATAATGCCTGTTACGAATAGGATTTTCCAGTCTTTTCCTGCTGAAATTGTTGAATATTTTTCTATACTTTTCATTAAAGCAGAGCCAGGGCAGTGCAGAAAGATTTAAAGGGATTTTTTTTGGTCTGTTTTGTTAAGTGGTAGTAATCCCTTGAAAAATGTGTTACTGTTCTACCTCCACGATTAAATTCACAGCTTGCTTGCAGTGTGAAAACGCTGGCAAGGATGCAGTTGCCTTTGCAAGCTTTGCTTGAGATATGTTTTCACTTAGCTGAATACGAATTAAACTTGGGGTGCTGCAAATTCCAGCTCACACGGTGCTCTCTATGAACTGGAGTGTCACCAACTACGTCTGTGCAAGCATGCTTGCAGTAATCTGTGTGCCACTTGTCCATGCCATTAATTAGTCCTTATGTTTAAGATTCAGTCTGTGGGAAATGAGGAATGAGAGAGGTTTTAAATATGAATTATTGGAGTTTTGAGTATGGAAAGAGGTTCTAAGTAGGAGTTTGGGGTGTGGAGAAAGTCATAATCTGATATAAAAGGGGAGATCTTCTGGTGCTTTTAAACTCCATTGATCCTGTAGTGAGCCCCTTAAAAGGTCATCATTTTTTTTTGGTACGTTCTTGCTTTTTCTTTGTCTCCGTGGAGTAAAATTTGCCACATTTTAATGCAGAGCTTTCTAGGACTTTTTCATCCTACTTAGAAGAGTAACTCCAAGGCTTTTCAGGAGAAATTATCGCCTTTAGGTTTCAATATTCATAAGTTGACGTCCTCAGAGATACGAAAGCAGATTAAGTGTCACTATTGCAGCAGAAAAGAAACTCAGCAATACATGCAACAGAAACAGACTGTCAGCAAAAAAAAATCAGCTATGAGAAGTCAGCATTAAAAACAATCATATTATTTATCAGACGTACAATGTTGCCCCAGGGAAAGTCAACAGGAGCTTTCCTATCAATTTCTGTAGCCAGAATTCATCAGAATTCATCCTTTAATTATAATTTGAATTTATAGTATGAGTTTTAATTCCATTGAAGTGAAGTATTTTTTTAAAGGAGAAAGGTCAGGGAAGTAAAGCCCAGAAGACATACTGCCATCTTTTTATCTCTGGCAAAAAAGAAAGAAAAGAATATTTAACCTGCAAATATATCACAAGTCTGAAAGAAGAGTGAACTAAGGTGCTTGGGAAGCCAGCAATAATGCAGGCTGAACCCCATGGTCTTGCTTGTTGAGACCAGTTGTAGACTGGCGTGTTAAATGGCTGGGGAGGGGAAGGCCAAAAGCACAAAACGCCACTTGCTTCATAGACTGAAATAAGACTTAGCTAGCCCAAAGGAAAATCTACATGTATGTAACTCGAGGAATAAAGCCAAGAGTACAGATGGTACGTTTTACATCAAAGTCTTTTCACTTCATTCTTCCCATGCATTTTTTTCCACACTTCTGATTGATTGAGCTGAGCTTGCAAAACTCTGGAAGTAGTGACCAAGCCTTTGCAATGTCCAGCCACCAATATTCCTCCTGGTCATTGCAGCCCCAAATTAAAATCTTCCAATAGAAAAAGGTCCCTAATAGTGCTGCTGTGGGTTTTCACACAACAGACTTTGATCACATCAGCCTGCCAGGCTGATTGTAGTTTAATTGCAATCACCATTTCCAGCCAGTGTGTTGATTCTTGGCTTGCACCTTTGTAGACTGCAGTCACTGAAATCAGAGAGCTTATTTGCCGGCCACTCACAGCTGAATTGAAAGACATATGCAGTAATACCCAAAATTAGAGTCTGTGTGAGTGATTTCTCTGGCTGTAGCTGGCTGAGCAGTAGGTATAAGTGGGCAACTGTGTCAGCTCCACTGAAATACTGGTGTACAACAGCTCTTGTTGTCGGTGCTGATGAAGAACTGGCAGTCCCTTTGCTGAGCAAATTCATGCTGTACGAAAAATTAATCTCACCCACACTCACAAATAAGTTAAAATACAGTCACTTCAAAAAGGAGGGCAGTTATATTAATGTGTTAGTTATAATCCACCTGCGATGCATGATCCTGTGTTTTACCCTGTATTTTTGAATACTCACTAGTATTTGGACAACTAGCCTCTCTGCCAGAAGTAGCATTTTGGCTTTCAGCAGATTCCAAAATAGCTGTTTTTTCAAGCGGCATCACCAGCCATGCTACACCTCTTTTTGTCCTCTGCCTCACACATGCAGAATATACCCGGAAATTATACTGCCCTGTGGCTCAGAGCAGTTTGAGCTGAATCTGGATTTGTGGCAGCTTTGGGGTCCATAAACCTCTGGAATGGTGTTTCTTTCCATGCCGGTCAGGAGGTCTCTAAAGCCACAACGTGATGGTTATTTCTGCAAAAGTATTTTGGGTCCTTCACTGTGGTTCCCCTCAGAGACGTGTATTGCTGCCTTCCCTATAGCGAGGTGGAGGGATGGGTAAGTAGTATGCGCCTGAGAAAACTGTAAAGCAGTTCTGAAATTCTGTGTCTGGGAAATGCCTGGCTTAAGATATGGTATCAATACTTGATAACAAAATACTGTATGAATTCTTGATTTGCTTTACCTGCGAAAATAACATACTGATTGCTCAGCTGGTGCAAGGAATATACTTAATTACAGTCTCCCGGAGCTTCTGTACAACAGCATCATGGGTTGTTTTTTTCCAGACATTCTCTTTTTCTCGTTCCCCTGAACCTATAAATAGTTTAAGATATACAGGATATTAGATGAAAGCAAGATAAGTGTAATTCACAAGTTTAAAAAAAAAAAATAGTCATTTATACTGCATGCATGCATTGATGGAATAGCTGAGCTTTGATCATCAAAGTTGGGCCGATTTAAATAAAAAAGGCAATGGAGTTTTATTCTGAAATAACCCCCTCAAATCCTGAAGAATGGCACTGTGATGTTGGTTTATTATCCCAGCTAATCAAATTATCACAGGTTATAGGCAAAATGGATGATTTTTCTTTTTAATCTGCTAGCGTGGAAATGTCAAAACAGGATCTCCAAGCAAAACACTATTTTCATACCGATAAGCATCTAATCTTTTGAGAACCAAATAGCTAGCTATTATTACACTTCCAGTCCATAATGTCTGTGTAAAATTGGTGGTATTTCTCATATACTTTAAATTAGAAGATTAAGAATCTTCTTGAGTTTGCCTTTTAAGCAAGGAAGGGAAGAAAGGCAAAATTCATTACAAGAGCTATTACTTTAGATATCTACTTTGATAGTATCTACTTCCAGCTGAGATCAGTTGGTCATAGCTTTTGGAAGACCTCAATGTTCTGTCCACTCTAGCAGTGTTGGCATACGCTCCTAATATAAACCCAACTATATCAAGAAAGCTCTACTCTGATACAGCTTCCTTTGCTTAGAGCAGTTTTTCGTAGACTAGTATGATGTCTAGCTGTGTCCACGGGAGTTTTTGTTGGTGTAGCATGTTCATATCCAGTGTACTATGCTTAGATCTTGTGTTTTTGCTGTACATCCCTCACTTCCAATTTGTTCACGTGTCATCTCCCAGATGCACGTGTGTTGCTGGGAAGGCTGCTTTCCCTACCTTGCCCCCAGGTACTCAAAATACCAGTTCGTGGCTCTGTATCTTACAAGCTGGGGATAGTTTCTGCCGTTCTGCAGGCTGTCTGCTGAGCTGCTTGTGTGTGCGCTCCTTAACGCATTGCAGTCAAAATGCGCTGACTTTGCACAACACTGTCATTTAAACTAACACCTCTTATTTTGACTAAAATGAGTGGTAACGGAATGAAGCTCACACCCATAGAGCAGACNTATAAGGGGATTATTTTGTTTCTGTCAAACACAGAAAGATTAACCTTAAAATACATATTTTTTAAACACATGCAGTTATTTACATCTTTGCAAAGTGGGTATGAAATGCCACAAAACAAAAGCAAGAGTGGTTTATACCCAGAATAAACTGAGTCAAAAAGGAGATATATATATTCCTAGTTAGATTTAGCAGTGTGTTAGAGCTGGTACTGATGACTATGCAAAGTGCAAGAGATGAAAAACCGTACTCGGAATGTGGATGCGGATGTGTGTGAATACTGCTGTGTCTCTATGTATGTATGTGTGTATATTTTTTTTTCCTAATAGTGTTTTATATTTATTGACCAGTGATTAAAAAAAAAATTAAATTATTAAGATGCTTGTATTGTAAGTCAAATAATTATGAATTCTCTGCTGCACCAAGATACCCACTCTGGGGTTGTTTATTGTGTTAATCGTCATCTCAGAGAGGCACTTCAAGACCAGCTCAGGACAAGCAGTGATATCATGACCATCATTTGAAGCCCTAAAGAAAGAATTTCCAGTATTTCTAAATGATGCATTTAAGATATTTCTGGGCCTTCTAGGACAGCTGCTCTCCAAAGGTGATTGCTGCAGATCATCCAGCATATTTGGAACCTTTTTCTCTTATGTTTTTAGTGCTGGAACGCAGAAATACTTGCACTCTGTGGGGTCATGGAAACTCTCTTGTCCTCTTTAGTGACAGGTGTAGCTCTTAGTGTTGGTGTCAATGAGTCGCTCCCTCCAAAGAAAACAAAACGGAAAAGGGCAGGAAGAAATGTTTATTTCTATCAGTGATGAGAGGGAACAGCACTTGTTTCACTTCTGCATGTGTTGTGAATAAGCTTATTTGTGCACTCTTGAGAAACAATTCCTAGAATAGCAGTATGTGCAATAAAACTTTTTGTGCATCTTTTTTTGCAGAGCTGCCTTTTTTGCAAGGGGCTGACTTTTTTTTTCAACCAAATTGTATCACCTGACAAGAATTTTCATGCGACTCTTGGAAACCTGCTGCAGTCTTCCCTATTTGCTATTCAGTCCTGTTTTCTTCTCCTTTTAGCAGGTAAGCACATGTTTCTGCTACATTATTTGCAGCTGGAAAATATTTCCAATTTCAGACACCTGGAGACCTCATTCCCTTGGATTGACTAGCGTTAACATCTCTCTTCCAAGGTGTCCCGCAGATCCCCTTTTATTTTCTGCTATAGCAAAATATCTGAACAGCAATGCAGTACTTTGGGATTTTTAACATCAGCTCATGTCAGTCTACATCCCTCTAGCTTTAGCGCAGCTTAAAAAATGGTATGCATGAACTTTCAGCTGTGAATCTATTTACAGCTGAATCAGGGTTGTGAGCAAGCAATATAGAAAATTGCTTGAATTTCTGCTCTCTGAGAGGAGCCTCTAAATAACTTCATGTCCTTGGGGGAAAAGAACCCTGAAGTAGAGAGCCAGAATGGGTGATGCAAAAGCTCGGGTGTTACCCACCGTGGCGACCTCGAGCTGCATGAGAGGGTTCAGATACTGTTCACCAAGATCATAGTCAGGCAACCGTTGCAGGAACCGATTAAGCCGCCCCAGCTGACTGTGCACTGAAGCATATGAGGAATTCTCAAATGACCTATATATGATTGATGTATACGTGGGTGTGGCAAGAAGCGGCACCAAACAGCTGAGAGGTAGTAATACCTTACACAGCTGCAGCTATTTCTGCAGAGGTGCTTGGCACAACCCTCCAGAGTTCCTTCGTATTCATTGCTAGAATTGAATCCGCGTTTGAGATTCAGGGTTTTTAGGAAGGAGGAAATTTTACAGATCTCTTGAAATCACTTGCAGTAAACGCTAGTCATTAATGGAGAGTGTGTATGGGGGTGTGTATGTGCATTTATGTGAAAGGAAAGTAAATGTGCTTAATCTGTCTTTGATGTTGTTCTGTTTTTCTTTTAACATTGTCATCGCATGTAGTAGCTCTTATTTTTTCAAAGCAACTTGGAAATCTTCTCAGAAAACAATTGCCAGTTTCCTCCTCCAGAAGAATTTTCTTTCTGAACATATTAAGAGACTTATTTTCCCTTAAAGATTTACTTACATTATCACTGAGCTGCAGAATCTAACCTCTGCCATGGCTTCAACTTTTTTTTCTGTGTTTTTTAAGCAAAGAGGCCTTTTCTAAAGGGTTTGCTCTTGAAAATTTCTGGTTTGATTTACTTGGTGGTAATGCATGCTTTCTTCCCAATTTCTATCAAGTGGTAAATTATGGGAATGCCTTTTCCATGCTACTTCATTGCAGCAGTAGCTGGATTTTGCTAAAGTGGTTACTTGGTCTCATCTCAGGGCCATAATCCAGTGCAAGGCTGTGACCTACAGCAGAATTTAGCTTGGTCTTTAAACTGGGCACAGATGTTTAAAAGGGAGATAAATAATTTTCGCTTGCACTGCACCTTTTTCCCTAAGGATTTCCAGGGTGTTGTTAGCTACTGCCTCTCTGGATTCCCTGAGAAGTGAGTTAGTGGTATCAGTAGCAGAGAGGGGATATTGTACAACGGGAACTTGGTAGTCCCAGGTCATGAAGAGTATGGGTATGGGCATCGCTTTTCTCCTTATAAGCGATTCCTCTGGAAAAGTTGAAGGAGGAATCTGGGTATAACTCATCCAGGAAATCCCTGCTACCTCTGCCCATGTTATTTCAAGCGTGCCCCGAGAATTTCTGCTCCTGAAGTTTATAACCTTCTCGAAAACAAATACCCATGTCTGCTGTTAACTAAGTTAGCAGTCTACCAACTGATCTGTTACCAAACATGAGTTCTGTCAGCAGCAACTCCAAACACGGCTGTTGGGAGGTTTTAGCCATTGCCAGCAGAACTAAAAGCTGCTCTAATGCTTCACTGAAATATTTTGAAAAGTCCACGGTGAAGACTCCATCTATGTTTTGTTTGCTGTTAAACTTTTTATTCTTGGTATTGTAAATAACTGCCCCGCACAGTAAACAGAGGCATGTGCACGCCTTCTCTTTCTAGCAGAGCATTTGCAAGCTATTCTGCTGTAAACTGTTTACAGACTACTATGTAATCAGTAACCTTACTATGATGGACAGTCAGGTCAGAGTTCCCACCACACAAGGAGGCATTATTAGACATTATGGCTTGAGCGACTTACCACCGCCCTGACAGAGTGTTTGCTGACTAGAAATACCAATGCCTTACGGAAAAAATGTTGCCTGCCTGCCACAACCCAGCATTTTATAACCACTTGGGGTTTTTTTCATTGCAAAAGCCATAACTTCTCATTTGCTGGCAATATAATAGACTTAAAGTCATGTTTACAGTTTTAAGTGCAGCATTGTATTCAAATTTTATATTCCAACAGTGTGCCTATTTTCACAGTTACATTTATTACTTGCTTTTCATTGTGGTATGATATAATTTAAAGGTCTTAGGAGTCTGGTCCTACTGTAACAGGGACCATAGAAAACGTGTGGAAGGTTCCAGGCCCCCATTAGTTTACATCTGCAGGCCATGGCCTTTGCAAATGATTGTACATAGGTTTTACTTTCTGCATGTGTAGAATCGCGTATTATTCCATAGAAATGTCACAGGTTTCAAATCCAGCACATACAGAAGCCTTGACATGGCAGGGGCCAACTCAGAAACAGCAAAAAGTAATGTTTGCTGTGCTCACATGGAGACAGAAGTCACTAGGCGAGTGTTGAGATAATAAAGGAGGTTAGCAGTGTTTACTGTGTCACTGCTGATAAGCACTCAATCTTTTCATAATTAGTATTATGAGAAGTTCCTGGCAAAATTGCAACTCTTTGTTTGCTCCCTTTTTTCTCCTCCTCCAATACAAAGAGGAGAACCTGACAGTATCTTTCTTTATTGTTTAATTTTCCTTGTCCACTGCTGGAGTGGGTGTTACTCTCAGCTCAACTCTTCCCTAAAATTTCAGCTGATTCCCTAGCCAGAAGATGCTCTTAACCAGCAAATCCCATTTGCCTTTCTGTTGAGGCTGTTCCATGAAGGCTGGAAACTTTGCCCTTTCCTCTCAGTCCTGCAATGCCTGTGGTCAGCAGCAGACTCGCCTAGAAATACTCCTAATTTAATATCTCCCTGCTTGAAATACCAACTGAGTTTGTAAGCCAAAGACATCTCCTAAAGGTCTCTTCATCTAGGGTCAGAGCATGTACTTGAGGAAATGAAACATTCATTAGTTGGATGCCAGATTATTTACACTTGTATCACGGTCAACCAGGCAGTAGGAGACTGGGGATGACATTCATGTCATCTAATTTTAGGTATTTACAGCTTGGAATACCATATCCATATCTGAATTACTTGCCTTATGTTCTCTTTATAGTTGGTGGAGAGAACAGGCATGTCCCCAGCATGACTTTCCTGACCGCGCTTAAATATCCTTTATAGGATGTGATGAAGTGCACCCTAGATCCTCCAGCAACCACAGAATGAGGTCTGGATTTTCCTGTACATCTCTATTTGTGAGATGTACATATGCCACTTCTGATGTCCGTTACCTCACTTCCTAGTAGCTAGGAAATGGAAAGTCCAACCTAGAGTAACTGAACTTTATCACAAGAATGTCTTAATTGCTCCTTCCAGTTCTGACCTCCCAGGTCACTATGCTGCTGTCACTGCAGTCATGAGCATCTCCTCTCTCTTCACAGCAATTATGGAGAATTTAATCAAAAGGAAGGAATTATTTCAAATGTTATTCCCAGTTTTCTTCCTGTTACTTATTTACCATCTCAGTCAAATACAAACAGTAGTAAAGTGTAGATAAAAGCATAAATATTCTATCTTTTGATCTGCTTATCTAACTTTGTGTAAAATAACTATCAACTATATAACAGCTGAAGTCTTACATTTTGTTACATTTAATTTTCCTATAAGTAAAGGAAGGTGAAAATAGTATCTTTCATTCCTCTTTTTTTTTCCCAACTCCACGCAAATGCAATCCAAACAGCTTTCATAGAGCTGAGCGAAGGAGGACAAGTCACCTCACTAAGGTTTCAGTAAACTTCGAAAAGTTAAATAATGAGGATTACCAAAATAAGGCCTTAAAAAATCATATACCAGGCACAAAAAATCATGATGTGGGCTTGAAAATTGATTATTTTTTATTTCTTTAGGACTTGTGTTCGGCTTTTGAACTGAAGTGGGACTGTTTCAGCACCTGATGTTGAAGACTAGATAGCATTTCTTGATAAAGAAGTAAGAAAAATATGTAGATAAATGCAAGTGGGTCCTGATCACATTTTCATTAAATCTCTTAACTAGGACTTATCCAAAATTATGAGATACTTTGTTACCTTTGGTTTTGATCCTCTTACAGGGAAAAATTGTTACACAGTATTAAGGATTCAGTCTTTAAAAATTAAGGCTGCTATACTTTTTTTTAACACTACTAAGTACCAACAGTAGAGTTGAAAAGCCTTTTGCCTTTAAAAAAAAATGCTTCAAAACATTTGAACCGAGAAGGTTTTCTGTTGAAAGCATAGGTAGGAAGCAATGCACTACAGTAAATGAACAGTGAAAATTTCTATTTTATTCCAGCAGAATACGTTTAGATGTGTTTACGTTTCATCTGACACGCTAAATTCTTGTACTAAACAAACCAAGGAAACACAAATGGAATCAATGAACCAAAAACCTGGATTCAGAAAGCCATTTATCTTTATGCCAGTTTGAGTCAAAAGTTCAATTCTGGATACTCTCCTTCCTCGGTGATCCAAAACTTTCTGTTGGAGCCAATCTCTAAAACAGATGACTAATAAAACTAACATAATGACACACACATATATACACATACATATCTTCTTGTTAACATGCATCGTATTAGCTGAGGGCCAGGATTGGTTTTGTTTTATGTATAAAGTGATTCAACTCCTCCTTTCCCTGTCCTCCTCCCTTCTCCCAGTCTGGCCAAATCTCTGTGCTGGGTCCTGCCCCTGCATGGCCAAATATTGCAGAAAGGAAGACAACTTTTTTTTTTTTTTTAACAAAAAGATAAAAATTTTGTTTTACTTTTTTTCCCCTGTGTTCATCTGTCAAATTAAACAGACAGCTTAAAAATTGATGCAAGCAAATGACATCCAAAGTGCCCTTGTGCATTTTATAATTGCACCCAGCTGTGATTACAGTCCTACAGAATATATTTTTGCATTTTCTTTTCTTTTGGTACATTTCACTGGTGATTCATTCCCTAGAAGGGATTCACCCCTTTTAGGAGAGAGAGAATTCACTGGTTTCATGACCTTTTATTTCTGCAGTAGAAATGGGTGAACTCACTTGGAATAAATACAAACCAAGCCAAAACATTACACAGGACAAAATGAATTCCAAATCTGACCTTTCTGAGTCTTGGGGGGGGGGAGAATAGAAAAGGGAAAAAAAAAAAAAA
>VUYV01000084.1:2466475-2568390 GCA_008711295.1 Anarhynchus alexandrinus | reverse complement strand
GAAAAAAAAAAAAAAAATTAAAGCCTTTATGGGATTGGGGGGGGGAAAAAAAAAAGGAAAAAAAAAAAAAAAAAAAAGGTTGCTTCCCTCTATCTTTCTACTGGTGCCCTACAATTTGCAAGCACCAAAATTCCACAGCAGGGAGTAAAGCTTTACAGATATGTGAAAAGCAAATGAATGGCAAAACTGGAAGACTTGCAGTGCTACAGCTGCTTTTCAGGTCCATGCCCGGAGTGGGGTGGGGGTAGCCCCTGCGGCCGCCCCGACATGCTGGATGGCTGGTTTGGAGCCGCCGGTACACCTTGCCACTCTGACCCACCTCGCTGCCACCACTTGTGGTGGCTGTGGCTCAAAAAAGTGGGCACGAGAAAAGCAGCGCTTCAAAACGTAATGCTGTCTTGCCCCTCCTTCGATGCTGGACTGTGGAGAACAGGGCAAAAGTGCAAGGCAAGAAGGCTTTATTTGCTTGCCTGGGACACGAGAGGGTCCCAGGGAAGCATCTCCTGCCAAGGAGGTGTACAGGCACTCTTCAGGACCTGACCTCAGATTTTTTGTCCCCCTCTAAACAGGGGATGACATGCTGCAGCTCCTGGTAGCTGCCTGAGGGAGCAGGGGACCAGGCCCTGCGTGCCGTGTTGGCCCTGCTGCCGCTGCCCCTTTCGTGCCATCTGGAAAAACAAAAGACCAACTTCTTTTATTAAAAAAAAGCCCAAACATGATGGAACAGCAGTTGACTTATAAATGTTTGCGGGGGTTAAGCTGTTTCAGGCACAGGGCCCCAGCGGGCCGGCCTGGCTGCCATTTTGTCTCGCCTTTCTCCCACCCAGGGCTGGTGTAGCTGCCCGGCTGGCAGGGTGCAGCGGCAGACGGCAGCACTCCCCGACAGGCCCCCGCTGTCAGGGCGAGGGGCAGTGCAGGGCAGGGCCCAGGGGGGCGATGGGGTGATTTATTGTGCCTGGTGAGCAGTAATGAAGCCACTTCCTTGGCAGCGTCTCCTCAGGTCGGGCGACGGTAACTTGCATCCTGCCTGAAGAAGGCCATAACAAGTCGTGAGGGGCTCGGTCAAAAAGTTAAAATCCAGTTAAAAGCAATGGGCCTGGGAGCATGCCTTCATGGATGTTACAGTGCCTCTTTTATTGGTTTTTTTTGTGTGTGTTTTATATGGCTGTTTTCAGGGCTTCCTGCCCACGCACCCAGTGGGTGAGGGTGCTCGGCAGCAGCAGCACCCGCACCACTGAGGGGGACACACGGGCCCGGCCGCCCTCCCTAGTGTCCTTGTCAGGTCTGCGTCCCTTCAGGTATCATCAGGCTGAAACCTGGCATGTGGCTCAGATGGGCTTGAAATTAAAAAAAAAAAAAATATGCAAAACTATGAAAGCAGCAGGCATACACAAATGGGTTTCTCAGTTTTCAGAGAGTCAGGCTGAGCAAAGGCTGCAGTTTCTTCATGAGGCTGTCCATCTTCATGAGCTTTGTCTGTCCTCCTGTCATCCTCCCCGCAGCGATCACTGTGTCTCACCATGAAAATGTCGAGTTGGTGAAGTTTGGTACCAACCTATTTATAAGCACCAAAGTAGCTTAAAGGACTGGAGACAGAGATTTGAGCGTGGAACTGACTACAGTCCAGGCTTTCCCACTCATGAGAGGTTTTCAGTTTATTTTTGCCAATGACGTTCCTAAAATCAAGTACGCTTTTCAAGAAGCGATTCAACCTGCTGGCTGCAAGCCTGGGACTACACGGCCTACAGCTTTCTGTATGAAGGAGCCACGCATCCTAGAAACATGACCTAGGGTTTTCAGTACCAATATCACAGTGGTCTAGCGGAGCATCTGGGAGCCTTGCTTGAGAGAAGTCCTTCAAACTTTCTGCTTCGGAGTGGGGGAGCTCAGTCTGTGTGGGCTTTCAAACTGCTGCCCTAGAGCAGCAAGCCTGAAAGACCCTGGATGGCTCGCAGTTCCACATGCCATGAAGCCTAAAACCTTTGTGGTCCTAGCAGTTTTCTGAGGGAGGATTAAAAAAAAAGAATTTTAGTTTTCCATACACTTAGAGAACTTGAACTGTTTTGCAATGAATAGTTAATATAGCCTGAGTTTGGAGAAGAGATTATTTGAAATGACTAAAGGAAGCCCGGTGAACAAGAAAGCTGGAGCAGGAGGACTCATGGGGAAAGATACCACAAAGCTGCTGAAGATGCACAAACTTCTGAATGATGCCTCTGTTCTTCCACCACATCCCTCAGTAGCTTGAGGAGGCTGGTGTTTGTGCCGACTTTAAGGAGGGAGGGGTACTTTGACTAGTTATGTAGTTGTTGCTACCTTGTGGGGGAAAAAAAAAGTCTTCTGGAAGGAAATGTAATGGAATTTGCCTTACCTCCTCAATAATGATGCATTCCTTCCTGGTGATAAACGGTGATGTTATGTTCATGTCTGATTGAAGACTGAGACTGGCTAATAAGCTGGAGTGAGGGTGAAAGGAGTTTTTCCAAACCTTGTTGTGGAGTCTAAAAAATTCCAGAACTCTGTCCTTTGAGATAAGTTATTTCCCAGAGCATCCTGAGAAAACACTGACGTGATACATACTGGGAGGTCATAGTGCTGGAACTACTAACCTGGTGAAATGAAGATTTAAAGGTACAAGTGTAAAATAATTTGTGTGATGAAGGCCTTTTTTACCCTTGCTGTTTCCACTGCCTGGTATCACAATCTGCAGGGACTGTCTTAGCATATGTGTATGAAAAGATGGCAAAAGGTCACTGTTTTTAAGTCCCTAATGAAAGTTCCACCATACTGAATGCTACAGAGTCCAACTACCCAGCTAAATGTTGCAATTTTGGATTATCTTTAAAATCTCTCTGGTGATATTTCCATTCAGAAAAATATCCTTGTGATGCCAAGGGAGAATCTTAAATTTTCTGGGAGAATCTTAAATTTTCTGAAAGAATCCCATTTGTATTGAAGGCCAGGCTTTTGTGACTTTTACAGGACTACAAGATTTGTTCCAGAGAGCTATAGTATCGTTTGAGTAACAGCAATGTAGTACCACCTGAGTCAAAGATCCCCCAAATGTGCAGTGCTGTCTCTTGCATTGCTCAGTACTGAACTGACCTCCCTGACTTATGCACAGGAGGTGGCAGTAATCTCAAGGCATGGTTCATGTTTCCAACCATGCTCACATTCTTATGGACAGAGAATATCACACTAGCGATATCCTGGCTTTGAGAGTAAAGCCAGATATCACTCGTAACTAACAGCTGGCCAGCAGTGCAGTTTATTAGAAACTCAGCTAGTTACCGAAGTGGATTCTTTATCTTGGTGACCTTCCAAGGTAATCAGAGCCGCCTTGGAAGACCTTGAATCCGAAATGTTTGGATATAAGAAAAATAGCACTGTGCAGCATACAATTCTGATCTCCCAGGGTTCACAGATTTGGAAGGCGCTGTACCATATATAACTGTAGAAGACAGCACTAAGATACTGTAGCTGCTGTATCAAGGTCATGGTGTTCTGGGATCCAATTAAAATTATGCAAGATCGGCAATTTAGGAAAGAATTCAGATGGAGCTCAGGAAGGAAAAAAAGTCATGAGCGCTATGAGCTCAGTTACTTTGTAAGATTAATTTTCCACTATCTCATGATCTTGTAATAAGAGCACAAAATATTTTAAACGTTTGATTTGCTTATTGATCAGAACTCTTGAGACCTTGCTTTCTAAATCACAGTTATAGGTTTGACTTCCATTTAACACCAAAGTTGTGGGCTTGCCTTGGAGTATATGCTGGTTACACTGGGTTGTGAATTAGGTGCGTGGGCAACATTGAAACCTGGAACAGGCACATCTGATGCTCAAAAACCCACCTCCTCCTTCCCTGGAGGTGATGTGAATAGAAAAGGTGGCAGTGGTGCAGGTCCTGTGATCCAGAGCATTGATCTTGCCTCCTCCAGCATAACCCTCATGCTTGTTCAGATCACTGCGCTATCTTTAATTCCCAGAACCTATAAAGAGATAATGAGGAATGATACTGCAAGCTTGGGGAATTGCCATTTGATGGAAAGCTTGGTATTTTGGATGGGGGTGTAACAGGCCTAGTCGTATCCTAATTCTCTTCTAATTCCCATGTCCTGAAGGACCAGGATAAAAGATTTAGCTATCTGCTGTATTTTAAGAACTGCTTATATTGTTACGCTCAGTAAACCAAAAACTGCTGCTGGCAAAGAGGATGGGATTTCATGCATGCTTTGAGCAAAGGTTTCCTTATAGGTATTGCTAGATTCATGACCTGTGCTAGATTAGGCTGGTGACTGGGAACTCATTCTGAGCTCAGGGCCCTGTTTTGCTGGCTGGAGTACAAACACCAAGTGAAAAGGGTAAAGAAGAGCTCACAGTCCAACCAGGCAAGACGAAGACTTGATTCCCTTATAGCCAGTCAAAGAGTGGTTTGCAAATACTGTGTTAGTACCAGCATTTTGGTCTCCTTTTTCTTTTTCTTTTCCCTTTCCTTTATATTTAAAAACTTTTCCTGAGGAAGAGTTAGCTAATGAAGAAAGATAAAAAAGGAAGAGGGAGCACAAGAGCAGAGGGTGATGGAGAAGCAGGAAGGGAGCAAGGTGGGGAGACTGAGTGGCTCAAACAGTCAGTGAACGGATAAGAAATGTCATCCAGCAGAAAATTGTGGAAACAAACTAGACACGGGTGGCTGCTGCAGTCCTGATGGCCCTTTGCTCAGATGCAGGTCTCTCTGCTAAGAAAGTCTCCGAGGCACATCCACACTGCTCTGCCTCACACCGAGCAAAACTGGGAAGGGAAGGTCCAGGAAATTGGCCCTGATCCTCTCCAGGTTCCCATGATTGTGAGTGTCCTTGTTTGGTGCAAGCCAGTGTATCTCCAGGGCAGGCAGTGGTAACTGCAGCAGCCGTGGCTGCCTGCGGATCGGCTCTGAAGCTTTGTAGGATGGATTGTGCTTGCAGGTGTTACTGCAGAAACAGTGAGGGAGGCAGAGCATCCCTTTCTAGCAGCAGTCAAAAGACTTCTTAGGGATGACCTTCAGCTTGCTTAGGAAGGAGACAGGACAAGGGGTAATGGCTTTAAACTGGCAGAGGGTAGATTTAGATTAGATACTAGGAAGAAATTCTTCACTGTGAGGGTGGCGAGACACTGGAAAAGGCTGCCCAGGGAAGTTGTGGAAGCTCCATCCCTGGAGGTGTTTAAGGTCAGGCTGGATGGGGCTTTGAGCAACCTGGTCTAGTGGGAGGTGTCCCTGTCCATGGCAGGGGGGTTGGAACTAGATGATCTTCAAGGTCCTTTCCAACCTAAACCAATCTATGACTCTATGAGATACTGTCCTAAGCATTTCTTCTTTTTAACAGCGTAAAAGACAAAGAAACCCGATGTGTGAGTCCTACATGCAGTTGCAGGAGCAGAAAGCCCAGCTCTATCTAAAGGGAGGCAACTGCGGTCACGTGGGCACTCTTGGTCATAGGATGCAGAAGCACAAGAGTACACAAGAGGTGTTTCAGACATTGCAGAGATGGCCCAGTAAGCCCAGGTGCCCTCCTATAAATCAGAGCTTGGCTGTGGTGAGAGCAGAAATAAAGCAAAGGGCTAGCAAAACCAAGGCTGTCCTGTGACCAGACTCAACAAACAACAGACAGAAACTGTCCTTGAGAATGCCTTTATCTCCAGAGGTTGCAGAGAGTCAGTGGGATGGAGGGGGAAGGGTGTAAATAGTGCCTGTTTGGTTTCATACTTTCTTTATTCTCTTTATTCTTTGTTTTCTGATGATAAAGGAGCTTTATATGAATATTGTAGCAAAGGAATTGATGAGTCACAAGGTTCGCAACTTCATTTCCCCCTCCGCTCCTTTTATTTTTTTCCTGATACTCACATCTCCTTCTTCCCTCCTGCATTGCCCCTCCTCTGCTGGCGCAGCAGGACATGCTGTGCCTTTAAGAAGTGTGGTTTTTCAGAAGAGTAATTCCTGAGCTTTGGCATGTGTTGAGGCATGCCCTAAGTTTTGTGGTGTGGTTTATGAAAAACTAAAGTGCATTGGTCTTTAACTCCTTTCTGCCATAGATATACTTTACCTTTTTGTTCTTTGCTTGCAGAGTGTACACCATTCATCATTTCCCTAGGGATTTCTGCTCTCCTCTCCAAAAGAAGAAGGGAGATAAAGTGTTTTTTTTTCAATTAAAATTTCTATTTGTTGGGTTGTTTCGTACATGGAAAAGCTCTGGTGAATAAAGCTGACATAGCAAATTCTGATTATGTCCTCCCACTGACACCAATATCGCTGCAGTGTTACCCTGTCATTGCAGTAGCAGAACGGTGTAGCCAAAGACATGTTGACCTGTAGCAGTCACAGCATTGGCAGCTTTATTATGAATTTCATATATTTTGAATTTCTTAACATTCCCATTCATCAACATTACTTTTACCTTTTCATCACAGTCAAAAAAAAACTTGTAAGAGGACATTACGATTGTACTGTAAAAATTAACGTAGCATTACATAAATAAAATTTAGGGGGTTTTTTTGTTGTTGTTTTGGTTTGGTTTTTTAGCAGATGTCATTCATTTGAAACCAAGCGTATGCTTGGGGAGGTCTGCTTGCAGGCATTACAGACATACCAGGAGGTAACTACAGAGTTACCCCTGGTGATTATTTTAAAAGCCGAGTTGCTACAAGGTCCTGGATCTGTATGCTAACGTTACCTTGTAATAACAGCGTAAAACCTCTTGGGCTGTCAGCCTATTTTCATGTACCTGTACCTTGGTTTAGGCCTCAAGATAGCAAGCAAGTTCAGGTGAGCAGAATTCCCCTATGTCTCCAGCACCGTGGCAGCTCCGGGACTTGCCGTGCAGTCACCCGCAGGATGTGGGCCCCACAGATGAAAGAACGGTTTCTAGTAGAGACAGGCCTGTTTTTATGAGGAGGGATGTTGGAGGGGAAGGGAGGGAGCAGGAGCTAGGGCTGGATGTGCCTTCCACACTGAGGTGGGTGTGTGGCTTTAATTAAATCACTTAACCTTTGAGCTGCAGGTTTCTTGTGAGTGAAACAGTGGTATTAGCACTGTGTACGGCATGCTGGGATTAAATGAATTAACGTAACAGTACTTTACAGTCTTGGCTCTGTAAATGTGCTGAGTGCAGTTGTTCTATTTAAGAAGCTTGTAGTGCTTGTTATTGAGCCTACGGGAGGGCCCCCGCCAATCCCCCGTCATCCCCTCCCTCCCAATTAGTCCGGTCAGTGCTCTTATCCCTCTCCATGACCAATAGCGAGCAATCTCTGCTGCTTAGCCTCTCGATCTTGAAGCAGTGCTGTATTGCGACAACTCTCTTCACAAGTGACTACAGAGGAACGGCTGCACCGCAAGCCCTGGCGAGGAGCTCTGTCTTCTGCATCGCCCGCCAGCCACCCAGGCCCAAGGAGTCCCCGGCTACCCAGTCCCTGCAGCATCCCCTCGATAGCGTGCTGGAACAGGAGGTAGAGGTTCTGGGGTCTGTTGACATCTCTGCCACCTGCTTACGGGGTGGCCTTGGCAAGTCACATCACCTTTCTCTTCACTGTTCATGCTGAAGTGTGGATCGTATCTTTTACCTTCATACCCAAGAGCTGCTCAGGGCTGAATTAATGAATGCTGTGAAGTCAAGGATGTCTGTGGATGCACAGCACAATGTAAATGTAAAGTATTACTCGGTAATTATGGGTGGAGGTAACCCTTGTTGAAAAGGATTAATTTTATCGTAAATCAACATTTGATCAGGTGGAATCATAGGAAGAAGCGTAGGGAAAGCCTGCCCTCTGTTACCTCAATCTGAAATTTTTCAGGAGACTGGAATGCTGCTTCTCCCATGTGCTTTGTGCATGCGTCGACTGAATCTAGTACTGGTTACTGAGATTGATGGGGTGGCATAAAAATAGTCTGACTCCTATAGGTGTAATATTTCAACATACAGAGGGAAAGAGTTTTTTTTTTTAACTTCTCTTGGGATTTGGCGTTTTATGAGGAAGCCAAGTATTGCTTTTTGCAGTGTTGTCTGGCATATCCAAGGTTGACACAGCAGCTCCTTGGGTTCAGTCAATTTAGCAAGTTGAGGATTTTAAGAAAAAAAGCAGATGAAATGTTATTATGTAGCTGCTGACATACTGGCATCATCAGGGTACAGTTTTTAAAGTATCTGGTGGTGCTGAGAGATCAAAGAGTTAAAAATTCCAAAGGTTTAATCCAGTATAATAACATTTTGCAAGGCCTATCAAATTCACAGCAAGTGAGAAGCAGAAAAGCAACTGAGCTAGGTGGAAAATGAAATTAGATGGAATTATATTGCCACAGGTTTATCTAACTAGTTTCACTTAACAGGGTAGACGCGCGTTTATCTGAGCCCTCAACAGAAGCTCAGACCAAGTTGTGCTCCCCTGCTCTCCCAGGCGCTATTATCCACAGAAATGGAGTGCCCTTCATCTGATTTGAACAAAGCAGTGTTCTGCTGTATCTATTTTTGGTCACTGATTTGTATGCTGTAGAAGCCATCTCATTCCTTAGAATACAGCCATATATTGTTGTGTTTGTTTTCCTTTTGCTGCTGTGTACATAGTGGATTGTTGTTCATTTGTTTGACGGATTTAAACATCTGGAAGAGACTGGGGATAGCTATGTCTTTGTACACAGGTTAGGTGGGGAGCTGCAGGTCCCTTCCAAAGTGAAATGTTATATGCCATCTACTGTGATGCTCATTTGTATACTTGAGGGTTTTGGTATGGGAAGGACAATCAATATAACGCTAATCCAAGCAGCTGGATAAAACTACTGCTGCTAAAACTAGCATGAGGTAAAAATGGATTTATTTCCCTAGGTAGTTCTGCAGTTGCTTCCCACGGAGGTAATACCAAATATAAATTTTGGAAGTAAATATTTATAAGCAATAAACGTAGCTGAGTTTGGGTGAGTGGTGAGAGCAATCAGTTTTTACTAAAATATGTCAGTAAATGATGCTCATAGGGCAGATCTCACTGTGAGAAATTCAGTTCCCCTGTAATGTAGGCTTTGCAATATTATTTGGACACAAACAAATCCAATTATAGCCCAAATCTAGACAATAGGTTATCACAGATGAAAAGAGTAAGTAGAAGGTGGGGAAAAAAAAGAAAGGATAAGTTTGTCTGTAGTGCAGCTCCCTTCTAGTGAGTGGAAGGTTACTCTGAAAGGAGCCTTCATAGCTTTTACCAGACTATTTGGAGACCAATGCCATAGCCACAGAAGAGCAGTTATTACGCTCTGGCTCAGTCTATTGCAAACAGTTTCTTTTCTGAGAAAGCTAATCGCTGTTTTGTTACATTACTTCCCAGCAGATGAGCCAGGCACTCCTGAATTTAAAACAGAACCATGAGTGAGTGACAGTGAGCTAAGCACACACTGGAGTCTTGTAGCAGCATATCCTTCAGCTCCAGTGCTGCAGTCAGAGAGAGAAAGAAGATTTTTCCTTTGAAGATAAGACACCTGGGGCTTTTGTAGAAACTAAGTATGCCCCAAGTTGTGCAGCTGTTATCTCGATCTTTTTTTAAAAAAAAGGCAGAGAAAGACAAAGTGTCTGACTCTTCTATGCGCCACCAAAAATTCCTCAAAATGCTAAAACCCAAACCAGCACTTTTCATTCTGCAGTTGTCTTGCTTGCGAATACTTTCCGTCTTGTGGCTTATGTGACACTTTCAGCCGAAGCAGCCTCCCAGGCGAGCCGTGAGGCTGTGCTGTGTGCGTACGGGAGAGAGGGAATGCATACGGGAGTGTGCGTATGTATATGTATGAGCGAGGGAGTGAGAGCTGTGTGTGCAGTGTCGTAACGTGGCAGGGCACAGGCAGTTATGAAACTTTCCAATAAAGTCTCAGTACGTCAGTATTGGTTGCTTGGGGTTTGTTGGGTGGTTGTTTTTTTTTTTTTTTTCTGTCCGTTGCCCTCCAGTTTCATTTCCATTTATGAGCGCAGAGAGAGAGAGGGACAGGTTGAGAAATGCTCACAGGCCCCCCCAAGCCGCTGGAGGAGCCGAGCAGTTCCCACGACAGGTGGAGCACGCCGCCGCGGCGCTGAGCAAGATTCCCGGGTCGTGGTGCCCGGGGACAGGGGGAGGGGAAGCCCTCGCTGTCGGGGCAGCTGCGGTTGAAGGGGCCCCTTCAAAGTGCTGCAGCAGCAGCCAGAAGTTTGACTTTTATTTTTTGAAAGGACTGGAGAAATTATTAACCACAGTTGATGACGTCAGAGTTGATCTGATTAAAGGTTTGTTTTCTTGCTGGCAGAGGTGTGCTCCGTAGAGACTGGTTCTCTCTTCTTTTTTTTTTAAGTTTCTTTTTTGAACAGCAAACGGAGGGAACTGCTCGCATTGCTGCTGCTGCTGCTGCCGCTGCTGCTGCTCCAGCTGCGTGTGTGTGTGTGTAAACAGGATGGTGTATCTGTAGCTGCCACGCGCAAACACACATTTGACCATGAGGACTCTTCGCAGGTTGAAGTTCATGAGTTCGCCCAGCCTCAGTGATCTGGGCAAGAGAGAGCAGGCAGCCTTGGATGAGCGGGGGACCCAGCAGCGACGGGCCTGCTCCAACGCTACCTGGAACAGGTAAGGTCTCGCACGATGTGCCGACTCCCCCGCAGCCTCTCCGCGCTCCCGTGGCCGTGATTAACGCGTGGGTCGCCGCTCCGTCAGCGTGCAGGCTAGGTTGCTGTGCTGCCAGCTCGGCAAGGTTACAGTACGTGGGGCTTCTGCGTTAGCGCGTTACACGTACCGGAGTTCGTGTTCAAGTAAAAGACAGGAGCAGCTTTTTTTCCTGTTGGTGTTAACCTTTCCCTGAAGAATGATAGCAAAGAGCCTTTCCCGCAGATTGCTCAGCCTGCTCTTCCTTGTGACGGACAAGGACTTATTTCACAGGGTCTAGCTACAAATATGTCTTTATGTCTATCTAGATATTCTCAGTTGAGGTTGATTTGGTTTATTTTAGTTTAAAAACATTTATATATACACAGCTATTAAAATACATTATTTTTATCTGCATAACTATATATATCTTGCTGGTCGTTGATACAGATATGACAGTCTACTCAATTTACTCACAGTAATACAAATATCTCTGTGCATGCGTGTATGTGCGCACGCAAGCACACGCACTTTGGACAGGGAAAAATAAGCTCTGATTGTTTTCTTTATTGTGTTTACACATCTGAATTTTATTACTGGTTGAAAAAAAAAACACCATGCAAACATTTCNACAGGGAAAAATAAGCTCTGATTGTTTTCTTTATTGTGTTTACACATCTGAATTTTATTACTGGTTGAAAAAAAAACACCATGCAAACATTTCGTTGAGAATGTGTCACTTAGCACAGATATTCAGAAAGCATCTTAATGACCATTTTGGTGACACTCTTAAAGATGAGTCTAAGTCTCTTAAGTCATTAGGAATTATATTCTTATGTCCTTTTTGAAAATGAAATGTCATCTCCTGGGTCACAGCTTGGAAGCGTCATTTGTAATGTTTTATATTTGTATGACGGTACAGCTGTAGGAAGAAAAATACCAGTGAACTATAGACACATTTGCTAAAGGTATTTCAGTTTGGAGCAAAAACAAAGAATTATGAAATACCATGTTTTGTCCCTCTCGCCACTCGATATGTGGTTTCATGCCTGCATTATGAATTAGTTATTTAATGCCAGCAGCGTACTAAGCGCTGAAACTGTACTGGTCAAAAAAGAAACCGAGTTTCTGTTCAAATATTGTGGTCTTTATATGACCTGGAGTTGCCCCCGAGGTCTGGATGGTGGTGGTAATTAAAGGCTAGATTGGGCCACCTTGGCTCCTGCCAGTTGGGGCTTCACTTGGCCAGTAGCCCCATGGGGAGCAGCAGGGAGTAAGATACTCCCTGGTGTGAACCAAGATGACAGAATACAGTCCCCAAAGACTTTTTGTGATGGTGTGCTGACAGCTTTAGTTGGCAGGGATTAGTATTTCCAGGTCTTGCTTGCAGGGAGGGAGCTGTGGAGGCGGGTGTGAATGGAGAGCAGGTCAGGCATGGGGCTTCATGGGAGGGAGACGGCTCCAGGCTTAAGGGCTGCTGATAATTAAACCAGAGGGTTTTCCCAAGTGAGATGAGCAAGAGTTTGTTATTTTTAATTTGGACAGGGCAGGTATAGCTCTGGTTAGCAGTGGCTGCCTGTCAGCGAGCTAGACTTCTGTGTGTTTCATCCAAACACTTAGACAACTGTCCCATCGCCTGTTCCTGGAAGAGGTGTCCGCGAGTCATCCTGTCGCCAGTTTGCGTGAACTTAGGCCTAACCGTGCTTTCCTGCTGCGGGTTGCCTTTTCCCTGTGCAGGGATCGCGGGGCTGTCCCTGCCATTTGGTGGCACGTGCCTCTGAAACACCTTGGGAGCACTGGCAGAGCTGCCGTCGTGGGGTGGCGGGCTGGTGCTACCTGCGGTGGCAAGTCAACTGGGCATCGCGTGCCTGCAATAACGGCTGCCTAAAGCTGTGGCAAGTACTCCAGATTACGAGCCAGTCGCACTGCACGGGCAAAGGGAAGGCCCTTTATTTCTTATTTAATAGTGCAAGGCTTTCTCCTGAGTGGAAGACAGAGTGAGGGTAATTCTTCTTTCAGGTGCTAAACAACTTGTATCCTCTCTTGGTGTTAAGAAACTCAGATATTTTACAGGCCATAAAACTGGAATTTATCCTCAGGAAGGCCAGGGTTTAAATTATGTTGGATTAGTTGTGTTAAGAAGTTGTCCACTGTAGGTTCTGCCTGTCACCAGCGCATGCCCATCTTGTCATGTAAAACAGGGTCTGGTCTTGAGGGAGCTGGTGTTCAGCTCTCGTGAAGAGACCGTAACATTGGTGTCACAGACTGGGCATCTAAACTTTGACTCACCAGAAATCTCAGGTGGGTTGTGAAAATCTTGGGCTGTAGAAGGTTTTTTATTTTTTCCAAGCAAAATTAAAACACCCCAACGGGGGACTATCATGCCATACTTTGGTTTATGGGAATATTTGTTCTTCCAAATGAAAGAATTGCCTGCGCTGTTTTATTCTGTGCAATATCAAGCGTAAGAGTTTGCTGATCAAGGAAGTCGAGATGCACCAGCAGAGCTCTTCCCTCTCACCAAGCCTGGCTGTTCTATATTTAAATGTCTGCTGGTTTCTTGCCTAACGTTAGCAGCTGTGCCTGGGTGTGGCATGTGTATATCTGCTTTTGAAAGAGGCTTTGAACCAAGTTCATCAAACCTGATGTGGGGAGAGGTAAAGCACAACCCCAACCCCATGGCAAGGCCCTGCCCCACACAAGACTGCCGATCCTGATCCCATGCTGAAAGTCAGCCCTTTGAAGTGGAGCAAGGATGCTGCTTTGGCCCTGCCGGGGACCGCACTAAAACGCTGCCAAGCTGGAGTTTTGCTTGTGGGGTCTTCTGCAAGGTAGCAGCTCTATCACTGTGGGCTTTGCCTGAGGAGGATGTGGCTTGTGTGTGGCTGCAGTCTGGTTGCCCAAAGATGTCCCCCCCTCTGCTCTGTTCAGACCACTCTCAGCCCTCAGACTGTTCATACCAGAGGATGCCTGCTGCTTTCTGACACCGAGGGAGGGCAAACTGCAGGACCTTAATCGCAGGGTTTGGTGTGCAGGGGGCACGTAGCACTCGGTGCTAGCAAGGAAGGTCTCTTCCTCCCTGATAACTTCCCTTCACCTCCAAACTAAAATGCTGTAAAACTTCTCAACACTGTTAGATCAAAGGGAAATCGGTGCCAAGCTGCTGTCTGCTACTATACAAATTAGACTTTATATCACGGCTTTTTCTGAGCTTGCTCTCCCATGAACCCCAAAAGATCTGTGCAGCAACACACCGGCAGTGCACATTAACTAGCAACCAACAGCAACATAGTGGAACAATACAGTTTCGTTACAGCTCACAGAATTTGCATTGGATTAAAATAGCTTAGATTTTTTCACTAGCATTGTCTTCAATTCCTTTTCTCCCCCCCCCCTTTTCTGCTTCAGGCAAAAAAATGAGGGCTGAATGCTGACTAAACCAATTGGACTGAGAAACCCAGGGTTTTTAATCTTGAGCTTGCAAGCCGGGGGGGGCCCTCTCAGGGCAAATAAAATCTGTCGCGAGGTTTTCATTCTGACTGAGCTAGCACAGACTGCCTAATCAGGAGCTGATACTGTCTGAGTTGTGCTGTGGGAAAGCCTCTAGTCAAACGCACTTAGATCCTCTTTGGTGTAAGAAAATGGGGAAAATTCACCGAAATGTGAAAGAGAATGAGATAGAAAAGAAAAGGCGAAGAAAACACAGATGAGATGCCTGTGACATTAGTGAGATCAGCAGTAAATCCAAGGAGACACATGGAATCAGAAAGAGTTTAATGGTTTGGGCTAATTTTTACAGGGGTGTAATAAGCACAATAACTTGCTATAAAGTAATTTTTACAGTCATGAGAACCATATGTCATCTTCTAATTAAAAATGAGTGTTTTTTCAGATCATGGTGAGGCTTTTCTAATGGAGGAAACATTCCAGACCATCATATTTATCTACTGCAACTATTCAGAAATTTTCTTTCTTCCAATATTTAGTGTTTATTTAGAAATATTTTAAAATGTTTCCCCTGCCTTGAGGATCAGCTGCTTTTTCCTGACCCTTTAATTGGAACCCTCTTTAGAGCTTTTGGCTGTGTGTGTGCATGGGGGACAGACAGAGCCAAACTGTGGGATGGGGAGGAGAGATGGGGCGCGAAGGGGACTTCCCATCTGGTCATGCCACTGCTGCTCCATGGAGCACGTGCCAGCCTTCACTACAGTAATAGAAAGTGGTGGTGGTGGCAAATTGCTGCTCCCCATAACCCTCTAGACATATTTATACTTGCTTGAATGCAGGTGTAATTGGAAGCCAAAATCTCCATAGCCCTACACTCTGTAGAGATATTAACTCTTGGTAACACCTCAGGGAAGTCCCTTCACCTGTCTGTCTCAACTTCTTCATACGTAATGGTAGTGTTTATAATTGCTGAAGTTTGTGAACTGATGCCTCTCAAACTCTTTGAAGATGGAGTTTTGCAGCCCAGCATATTTTCACTTGTATGATCCAGTGCGTAATTGCAGCCTATCCCTCTTTACAGATTGCTTTACCTTGGGTAGAAATTTCAGAAACATAAGTGAACTACCAGCTGCAAGCTTATTTTGAAAGGGTCAAGGTCTCATGGAAAGCCTGTGGAGTTGCAGCTGGACTGAAGCTGTGCTGAAAATGGGCTCTTCCCAGTTGTATTAAGCTAATTCAGAAAAATGAGGTTTTAGTCTGGAGCAAGAGTGTCTTCAAGGAGGTTTTGATGCAAGTATATCAGGTTAATTATTGTTAATTAGCTATTCCCGTAACTGTCCAGAGGAAATGAGCCCTAAGTCACTTAGTCCCTTTTGAAAATGAAAATGTTGTCTTTCACTACCCGGTAGTTGCAGGCTGTGAGTATTCACACAGCATTATTTTTGCTCATGGACTTCACCTGGAGCTTTGGAAAGGGGAGAATTTGCAAACACTAAATAAAAACCGGCATGATACATTCACCCACGCTGTTTGCATGCAAAGGTAGCAACTGCTTTAGAGAACCAACATTACCTGCGTGCTGTGCACAAATGAAAACGTGAGTCGCTCCACCTGCTATGCCAGAAATGCCGAGCTGGGAGGGCCATGGCCACGGTCGAAGCAAACAGGACATCAGGATTCAGACACTGACTTGCAAGCCAAACTTTGCTATTGTTCCTCAACTCTGTGGACAAACTGATTCTGACCTGGCAGAAACTGATGCGTTAATCACAAGTTTTTCCTTCTTGGGTTCTTAAAAACATCAATGAAAGAAACTGGGTGGGTGGTACTTCAGTGCTGGGGGGAGCCAGCCTCCCACCCACAGAAGGCAGTGGTGTCTGGGTGCACAACTAGTGACTCAAGGGAAGCGTATGTTTTGGTGGTATTGAGCTACATAGGCAGTGGCTTTCTATTATGCAAAAATCAGAATAATAAACCCCACCCTCCCCGTCTTGGCACTCACGCTGTTCGGCGGGTTGGGAGTGCCGTCAGCGAGCATCCAGCTTTGTGCTCTGGGGATTTACACCTTCCAGATCCCTTCATGCTGACGCAAACAGTGGGAAAGGTCTGCGCTGTGTGTGCTAGAGCTGCCGTTCCCCATGTTTTGGGCAGCTGAATAGTGAGTCCTGAAGCTGGTGCCTCCTCTGGAGGATCGGGCAAATCTGGAATGAGTAGTCTTTCCAAAGAGGTGAAGTTTCTTAGCCTGCTGGGTTGATTTTTGTTGCTGTGAGTGCCTTCTTGGTTGTAGGTAGTTTTCTTTTGGCAATCTGTGGCCACTGAGGGATAGATAAGTACAATACGTTGCTGGGACCATCTGACATTTTGTCTTCATTCTAAAGGCACCCCACCCCCATCCCCCCCAAAAAAAAAATAAACTGGTCTCTGCAGTTTTCCAGTCCTGATTTCCCCTCCTACAGCCAGCCTTCTCTAGCCATGCTTCTCTCTTCCTGGCCGCCCCCAGTGAGCCGTGGGAAGCTTCCTCCCAGGCTTCTTTCTGCCCCACTGCTGATCTTTCAAAATGTCAGCTTCTAGCTATAGTCTTTGGACGAAGAGTGACCCGTGGCATATGTTTTTATGGAAAGGTGCCTGCATAATGTATCTTAGTGCTTGTGTTCAGTTTAAATAATACTGCCACAGCAATTTACCCTCATTCACACCAGTTGAGGAGCTGGCTAATAAATTGGTGTTGTGCTTTCAAGACATGCCATAATCCCGTAACTCAGAGATTTGCGTGTTCTCGCAGTGTGAGGGTGGCTGTACCTTGTTTCAAAGGTGCACTGCTCAGGTGCACAGAGCTTCTAGGTCCCCCTTCTTCTGGGAGAAGATGCTGATGGGGGAGAGTTAGAAATTGCACATTACCTTAAGCAGGAGAAAGTGCAGCGCTGCAGGAGTAGGAAAATGTATCTGTTGGTACAGTGCAGCAAATCAGAAGCATTTATAGCTCTGGACATGCAGTATGGGCTCTGGTCTTGATTGGAGACTGGAACCTTAATCAGTACTGAGCATTGGCAGTTCAGGAGCTGACCTTTTTTGGGGGCTCTTGTGGGCTCTTTTTTGTCTCATCTGCACTGCTTTGTTCTTGTGCACCTTGAGCACACGTTTACACACACAGCAACTACAGGGAAGGTGTTCAGAGTAATATCAGTACGTGAGCGCACCCATTATTAACTTTCATGTTGTAAAAGAGCTACAGAAGGGAGTTTACAAAGCATTTCCAATTCAGGTTAACTATTAAAATATAAGTTTAATTACATACATTATTGACTTCAGCCTCAGTGGAGGCTGGTCACAGGCACAAATAAAGCTGATCCACCCACCTCAAGCATCTTGCAGGACTTCTGTGTGTAAGCAGCAGCTCAGTTTTTCTTTACACCAAAAGGTTGTACCATTCTGAGTAAACCCTTTTAAACAATCATTCATTATAGAAACTATAGCATTACTTTGATTTAAGCAAGGGTTGGGTTTGTTTTTTTCATTAGCTTAAGGTAACTAAGAAGATTTAAGCTAGCTTTTTATTATCCTGACAGCTTATGCCCCCAATAGCATCCCGATTATTCCAACTCCTCTTTGTTGCCTTCTGAGCAAGTGTGGAGGGCCAGATCTCCATGGCCCTCCTGGGACTGCATGCCTGCACCCCACAGGCAAGCGCTGGTGTTTGGGGTGGGAAGGAAAGGCTGCTGGTCAACGTAGCAGGGCCAGGACTTGTTTTCTAGACAAGGCAGTTGTCCCTCCTACAAGGGAGATCCCAGACAGATTAAAAGATCACCACTAGGATGTTTTATATAGGTGCAGTTCTACTGCATAGGCAATAACTTAAATACTCACAACCTGTCTCCCTTAGTTCTTAAAATGCTTGGTCTCTCTTATTTCTTTGAGGAATAATAATGGACCTGTTAAGCTGGAGAGAGGAAACCTCCCCCTTGTTTAGATAGCAGTGCCAAAGAGAAGGAGGGAGAGCACGTGTACTTCTACGAGAGATATTTAGTCATTCTTCCCTGCAGAAGGCTGGCAGGGAACATTGCAAAGTTCATTTCCGAATCAGAAGAGCGTGTAAAGACTGCTTGTTTTATTCACTACATTAATCGTACTTCACATATTACTCATAATATTAAAATACCCAAGTCGCTTCACTGTATACCAGAGACATTTAGCTGCCAATTTTCAAATAATTGTAAATTGAGTGTGTCTGTTTGAGCCAGCCAAAATAAGCTGGGTTAGATCATGAGTGTAGTTCTGCACACATGGGTATAGGGGGTAAAGAGGGACCACCATGGCAGGGGGAGTGCTTAACACCTTGGAAACATCGTCAAAGGAGCAAAAGACAGTAGAGAATAATGGTTCCTATTTTGATCTGCTTGTGCATTTCTCCACAGCGGGTCATATCCTTCAACTGCCACTTTTAATTTCCTTTTTCTACAGATTAACGTGGTTGAGCTTTTCTAACAGTGCATCTCTCTGCTGTTCAGCATTGCTGTGTGCCTGCATTTCAAATCTCTCGGTGAATAGCATCGCGTTTACCTTCCAGCCCATTCCTCTGCTCCCTTACCGTGGACTTGGGAAGGTTTAATGTGGGTACCTGAGGTCCCCACGTGCCCTCCACTGCTGCCTGGCATAGTGCCTGCAATGACATTCCTTGCGGTGGGAGCAGCCGCATGTGGCTGAATCTCACCCTGAGCTGACCAAACTTGTCCATCAGTAGGAATCAGGCTTCCTCCCTCTGGAGACCTTATGAACAGATATCACCTTTAGCTCTTCTTCACAAGGCAGGGCAACCCCAAATCCTGGTACCTCCAGGATGGGCAAATCTGGTCCTGGTTTTGCTTTCCAGAGCTCTAAAGCTGGTTGCTGCTCCATTGCACCAGACTCCAGCGCAGTGTGAGCAGGAGGACGTCAGCTGCAAAGCTCTGAAAAATTATGTTGCAGTGTCATTGGTAAAAGAAGATCCTCAGGAGGGATGTGTATGCTGTAGCTCCTCATTCTTGGAAGATCTTTTCACTAGATGTTCTAGAGGTGAGATTCAAGTCAGTGGCCCATAAATATGCCTCCATCACTGAGGCTAGTTTTTACTGTTCCTTGCTCCTGCTGAGTACAGGCTGGGACGTGGCATGCAGAATGAGTGACACCCAGGGAGATGGTGCAGAGCAGGAAGACTTCTGCCTTGTGTTTTTGTAATACATCTTAACGTGTCATCTCACCTTCTCAGGTGCAACATTGAATAGGAAGAGCCATACACCAAAATCTGTATTTTCCCTTTGCAGTCAGTAAGATTGTGAGGGAAGGAGAAAAAAAACAGTGACAATGGTGGCATGTAATACTGCTATTGATAATCACACTCATTGCTTTTGTTATTATTTTCATAAATATATTTTAAAACACCCTTTAGTGGTCACTGTCATCCTCTTTACTTTACATGTGGCAGTTCAGAAATGAAATGACTTGCAGTCACTGCCGGCAGTGGGAATAGTCATTCTAGTAAAAGCAGTCATATTAGAAACCAAGTAGCAATAATATGAGCAGCGGAGCTGATAAAGGCTGCTTTCTTGTGTGTTAGCATTGGGAAACTAAAGCATCTGTATGAATGTCGAATAAAGACTGAGCTCACCCTGCAGTATGTTCTTGGTCATTAAAAGATGCTTCTACCCCAGCTGAAACCTAAAAGACCTTAAGGTTTTGGAGACTTCTACTCCATAGTTAAATGTGGTAGAAGTTGCCAAGTGGTTCCAAGAGTGGAGGAGTGAGGATGAGCTGACAGACAGAGGGACCAAGTGAGTCTTTCCTTTTGAAGTCAAAGCTGTGATGCTACAAAAGGCGGCACTGGGTTGGGGAAGGAGACGTCTACTCCCTTCTAGTAATGCTGGAACGGGTTTGGTCTCACCTTTCACTGGCATTTCTTTACCTTTGTCCTCAGACTTAAGCTCAGTGATTTAGGCTGATGTGTCACCACTCTTAATTGTGTCAGGTGTATTTCAGGAGCATCTTGAAGCACATACTCATTTCAGTAACCCTTTGAGGTGCAGTCTTGTTAAGTTCATGGGACTGGTAAGCATCACTGCTAAGCATGTGGATTGCCAGGTTCCTGTAGTACCTGGCAGGGTTTTGCCATTCAGCATCCTAGAATTTATGGGGCTGGTGGCTGTACACCCCAGGGACAGACAGCGTTGGGTATGTGACTTTCTGTTGAGCTAGAGAATTTTGTGGTCTCAATCCTGTCTTTAGTTGTGTCTGATTGCAGCAGAATGTCACCACCTCTAAGCAACATCTGCTTGCAGAACAGTTACAAATGGCATTGAAAATGAAAAAGGGAACATTTTTGTAGGACAGATGGTTGGCCTATGCCTCTCTCGTGGTTCGCCTTAGAAACTCTAGACCTGTCGTTTTTTCAGCACAGCCTTGGTTTTCCTTTAGCTGGCATAAGAGCATAAATCTTTGAGAAGTGAGTAAGTGGCAATAGGAAACAGTCTTTGTAAGCAATCGCCCCTTTTATATTGTTTCATTTTTGACAATGAATGAGAGATTGGTTAAATTGACTTAAAATTCATAATTGGCCAGTGTTTCTTTTAATTTTTTTTAAAGAACTAACCAGAGATTCCATTCAGGGATGCAGTATTTGTGGGTTAAACTTCAGGTATAGTGTCCAGCCTGGATAAATGCTGATTTGTTGATAAAGAAATCAAGTAACCATAGCTCAGACAAACATGTGCCAACAACATGGGGAATAACATCACTGTTCTCATAGTGAAGCTGTTAATTTTCTCTGTGGTGAATATATTAAAAGTTATACTTAATATACTTAAAGTACCTAAAATATATAAGCCTAAGTTTTC
The DNA here is from genome assembly GCA_008711295.1 of Anarhynchus alexandrinus. Taxonomy (NCBI): domain Eukaryota; kingdom Metazoa; phylum Chordata; class Aves; order Charadriiformes; family Charadriidae; genus Anarhynchus; species Anarhynchus alexandrinus. Next base: position 2,547,462 of record VUYV01000084.1, on the reverse strand, counting down.
TGAAATTACTGATTTCAGATGTGTAACTGTTGAAGTTACCGATTTGGAACAAATCAAAAAGAACTGATTTTCAAAGATGTCATCTATTTTCTAGATCATAATTCCGTTTAAGGCATGGGGTACCAGAAGTCATCTACGACTTTTAAAAAGGTCCTGCAGTGTCTAAGCAGAGATGTTAAGCTTATTGTGGAAGTGATAGCCTTCTAAAATGTGATCGGGTGCTAATGACTCCTAATGTCCTCTTTCAGTATCCACAATGGAGTAATAGCGGTGTTCCAGCGTAAGGGTCTCCCGGACCATGAACTTTACAACCTCAATGAAGGAGTCAGGTAAGAGACTGGACTCTCTGCAGGGTGTTAGTAGCCAGCGTGCACAGTACCGTTTGCTAACACTTGCACTTGAAAGCTTCTACAGCAGTATTACAGTGGGTTGTTTTTTGTTTTTTTTTTTTTCCCCAGTGATAGTTTCAACCAGTACAGTCAGTTTGGGCTCAGTCAATAGTTGTTGATGATGTGTGTCAACACCTCGCTGGGTAGCAAGAGCTGGGTTCCTCCTTCTGCACAAGAGGTATTCAGCCATGAGGAGGATGGATTATTTCAGAGTCTGTCTTGACGTACTGGATTGAAACTAAGGAACGGAAAACCTGGACCCCTGTGGTATTGCAGCCCTATACAACTGCAGTGCTGCCGTGGTTTCCGTAGGTGCCAGACCTAGTACTGAGGTGCTTCCCTTGCATGCATGGAGGACGCAAAGCCTCCAAGTGCTCAGTGGAACATGGCAAGGAAAGGTGTCCTGCCTGGTGGTCCCTTACATCTAGCTTCACCTTCCACGCAGGCTGAATATGCAGTAGGTGTTACAAAGCTGTCTTGTCAGCACAATGACCTGAGTAACGCCATTTAAAGTTCCTATGTCTTTCTCATACTGTGATGATACATTTAAGTTATAGTTGCAAAGAAAAGTTTACCAAGAGATAAGCTGATACCTGGATTTACAGCACTTTACTTTTTACTAATCTTTCTTGCACTTATTACTTACTAAACCCTCTCTCACTGACAAGGGCAAGGTAGCGGATTTCCTTTTAGAAACTTGTCCCAATGCTTTGAAGAATAAACAGTGGAAAAGAAACTGCACTTAGAAAAGACAGACAGCTTGTTACATTTCCTGGCTATCTTCAGATAAGAGCCTTGGTGATTCCCTTTCCCTTACTGCGTATTCCTATCTGGGCACCGGAGTCTGACAAAATCCACAGAATATCCAGATATTCTAGGATTATCTGTCCCTGTCAGGTTCCAAGTCTGGGATAGCTGGCCCAGTCTGGGTCCGTTAATTGTGGGAATATCTTCAGAGACGTCTAGGCGAATGGCATTTGGCCTGTATACTCTATTTTCCCCCTCTCTCTTTCTTTTTGAAATTAAAAGAAACTTATTCTCCAGTTATTTCTTACTTCTCTGGGGAGAAAATGACATACAAAGAATAGCTTTTCTAGGATGGCTGTCAGTTAGCATGATCCATCAATCATTTTGAGTTAGTTATTGGAATAATGGTTGATCATTATTACTGTAAGTGCAGTTGGGATTCTTCAGCTTTATCTGAATGACAAAAAATGGTAGTTTTGAGCTAAGATTTCCTGGCCAAATGCATTTGCCTGAGGATGCTTCTCTGCTGGTGAGGGACAGAACAGGACAAATTATCTGCTGATGTGACAGAGACAAATATAATCTTGTATGAACCAACAAATAGAAGAAAGAAAGAAAGAAAAAAGATAGATAGATGGATGGGTGGGTGGGTGGATATTATTTGGTGAACTGTGCCTAGGTTTTGCTTTCATTTACCTTTCATTTGCTTTTCATTTAGGGTTTAGGTATAAACCCTAAAGCATGATGATGCTTGCTAATATAGTTGTGTCGAATTATTGCAACATCCCAGGCCGCTGAACAGGCAAGCTGACTACAAATAGACTGATTTTTTTTATTTTTTTATTTTATGAGGGGCTTTGCTGTGGCATGATAGGCCCATTTCTTTTTGTTAGGGTAAGGATAATGCTGCTTTGTTGTTATCTCAGCTGATCGCTTACTTTTGCTCTGCTTTGGGGAGAACAACACCTGGTGACTCATACCTGAGCTGATGGACAAAATATTGTGAAATGTAGACCTAGCTAGAAAGCTGCTGTTGTAAATGAGGCATCAGCAATTTAACTCACATGGGATGAGCGAGCGTTTGGCGAGATGCAGCGTGGCTTTTGAGACTGGTTCTTGTCTACTGCTGCTCTGAGGTTGTTCCCTCTTGCCTCCGACTTGGCCTGAACAGCCTTCTAATTTATTGCCAAAAGCTGTCCATCCTCTCGGTGACAACTCTGTTTTTGTGAAGGTTCTCATGTGTGTCCCGCTTGCTTCATTCATAGAAAAAAGCTAAGATGAGAAAACTGCGAGTTGTCAAAGAGGACACAACAGCTGAAAGATCTATTGTTACTACTGTTGTTATTAAATTCAAAATAACTTTCTTTGAGTTAATGTTGTTATTGAATGCAAAAATATCTGATTCATAAACATGAACTCAGAAGTGGAACAAGTGTCTATTTGCCTTACAATTGTTTTAGATGCATTTTCCCCACAAGTACATAAATAAAAAGAAACAAATAGCCATTATTTCCACTGGGCAGCATTTGAGTGTGGAAACATTCAGGTAAATGGCTTTTTTCAAGAGTTACAGGACAGTAAAAGAAGTTATTTTATTTTACCACTTTAATTAGAGCAGATTCTGGGATACTTCTTGTAATTAAACCTTGAATATCCAAGTTGACTCACAGACCAAGTGTAAATATTTGAGCAGTTAGGTTATGCCCACAATATTTGCACACCAGCGTTTTGACTCAGGAATGTCACGTATATTCAACTACTGTATGTCACATACGTGCAAACAAATACATATAACTTCCTTTTCTGAATACACATCTCGAGGCTTTGAACTCTGATTATGTATGCACTGATTATTTAAGAAAACATCAGTGGGTACGAATTTATACAGTACCGTTTGCTTTTCTTCTAGGTTTGGCTCATAAAAGCTGCCACTCATTTACACCAATGCCTTTTGACACCATTCTTGCATTCCTCTGGCATTAGAAAGTGGCCTTAAATACAGAGTTACATAGCACTCAGAAGGCCTGTTGCCAATAAAACCAGTATGTGATTTCAGTCTCTTTCATACTGCTCTAACTCCTGAATAAATCTGCTAAAGCTAATGATATACAGTAAGGTGGTGAGAAGGTACTCCAGTAACTGGGAGTATCACCAGTGTATGGCCTGTACATTACTTCTTCTGAGTCCTTACTAGGTGATTTAATAGGGGATTGATTCAAAAGTCAGTAATAAAAATCTATTTGCATATACTGACTGTTTAGTGTTTCTCTTGGTGCATGTGTGTGATATTAGTAATTATACAGTGTTTTTTCCTTTTTCATTTCATGCACCATATGTCATTCCAGTGTTTATTTACATCACTTGTAAATCAAGGAAGAAAAAGAAGGAAAGGGAAACACAGAGGAAGCAGGATATCCTATATTAAAGTTAATACATATTTATAGCTGCCTTTTTTCTGAGTTTCAGGATACTGGTTTAATGCAAACAAAGCACATTTTAGTGGCATTTCCTCCTTTGTAGCAAGAGTTCAAACCCAGTAAAATCACTTGTTTCCATTTGCTTCATTTAACTTTATTTAACTAATAAAGTTAAATTCAGATATAATACAGTGTTAGACTTTCCATTCTGAGTAATGTTGCAAGAGTTAATTTCAAAATGAACCAGAGAAGTGCCAGCAGGAAGACACAAAAAAGTCAGGAGCTATTATAACCATATTTTATGTGAATTTATATTACCATCTCAATTTATGAAGTCATTAAATAGTCAATGAAGACCTGATATCAATGATATCCAAGTTTCATAAGAGTACAAAAGGACTAGCTTCGAAATCAGATGCACTTGAAACAAAGTCCCCTGTCTGATCAGGGATCTCTTTGAGGTTTGATCAGATTTTTACCTGGATTCCACCGTGATGTCCACATATCTAGATAAGGTTATTCAGTAATCTGAATTATCCAGGATCTGACAGGTGACAACCTCACTGATTTTTGTTAAAGGAAGTTAAGCAAGGATGAAAAAAATTCCAAGCAATATCTTGGATCCAGTTTTGTTGTGGATCTCTTTTAAATTAATATGAGTACAAAGAACATCAAACACCAGTGTTCTGATGTGGCCTGAGGGCCTCACTATTTCATGAGAAATTAATTAAGCAGCATGAAGTATCTGTATTATTAGGGATTCAAAGAGCAAGATGCATTAATTGTGCCGTCAGTTCTTCTTTCACCCTGTAAACACAGATGCTAATGTAGCCATAGTGCTGCTTGGTGTGATGCAGTCCAGTGCATATAATTAACTACAAGCTGGTTGTTTAGTTCATTCACAGCTGAAAAAATGGAAACGTGGTGGGATTTTGTTTTATCAGAGGGCTAGTTATTGGATTTTGTATTTCCTGCCCTAAATGCCAGGAATTATTAGTCGAACCTAATATATGAAAAGAGAAAGTATTTGCAAATCACCTGTTCAAGATTATGGGGAATCCGGGACTAGACTTTAAAGAGCTGCTAGCTTGAGGAAAGGGCAGAAAATTAAGCAAAACCAGTCAGCGTAAAGTATCAGTATTTTTTTTTAAACAGTGGCACAAAGAGATACCTGGGAATAATTTCTCTGCAATTTTCTTGTTGTTTTAACCTAAAAATGGTTTATCTATCCATGTTCAAACTAAGAAAAACCGTTAGTGCCATTGCTTGCGATCCAGAAAAAAATCTCATCACTTGGACAGTATATACCCACTTGGAGTAAGCGTGGCATGATTTGGCTATAGCATCCTTGTACTCATTGACATGCTCTTAAGGCTTTAAGTCTTTAACAGTCTTTGGGGGTTAACCCCCCCCAAGGGCTTGTCAGCTGATACCATTGAGGATGGAGTCTCAGAGCATTGCAAGGGTTGTCCTCTCCCATGTGTTGCAACAGCATTCACAGGGGACTAACCATACAATGGCGGTTCATGGCAATGAGAGACCTATGGCTAAAGCCTGAGCTGGCTCGGAAAATTTTTGTCTACAGATAGTTTGTCTGAGTTAATCAGATTTCTAGCTGAAAAGGATTTTGATGCTTAGGAGCATCTGAAAACCCCCTTCCTTTTGTTTGTTTTCTATTTCATTTATGCTTAGAGTGTTTCCACAGGGTGCTATGAGGTCAGTGTGGACATGTGCTTAAGGATAAATAAATAAGGTATTGTATTTTGGCCTCCTAAAGGTTGACCTGCTCCTCCTTTCCCTGATCTTTCAGAAGATCTCAAGAGGCTATGCTGAAGCATGTGGTGTTACAAACATTGGATCCAACTCTTGCAGACTTTTTCATGGAGCGTAGGGTTATGCTGGAGTTTTAAACCAGATGTGTATTTGTTTACTAGATAAATAATTTGATTAATTAGTTATTTATTAAAGACATAACCCAATGGGATAGATGATAACACGCTACTGAATGTATAATATACGCAACTGCCCTAATTGTAGTGGGTGTTTAGATTTTAAGTTGAATTTGACCTCATTTTTTCATGGGACATGAGGTGGTCACACAGGGACAGGTTGTCAAAAGAGCTCATAGCTTTCAGGCCAGATTTGCTAATGTTCAGCTGGGACTACATTTTCATAAGGTCCGAGCTCTCATATATGCATCTAAATAGCAACCTGAGTGCGGAGAAGTACAACTAGCATCCAACATGTGAGACTTAAATGACATACAGCTCTTTGGAAATGTAGTGAGTTTTATCTGGATACAAATGTTGGGCTTGTGGATCGGGTTGAATTCAGTTTCTGAATTTGAGGGTTGGTTGTGGGAATTTTTTTGTATGTGAGTTTGATTTGCTCTCTGAGATTGTGTTGTAGGATTTAATGTAGAGAAACCAGGAAGGGCAGAGCTAAACTGTTAAATCACTGAAACTGTATGAAACTTTGGCTGTCCTTGGTCTCCTGACTAGAAGATTGTGACCCTTTAAATAAAAACCGGCCAAGTTTCATGCCTGAAAAGAACCCTGTAGAATATCATCCTGCTTCAGGTTTCTCTCTAAACATTTTGTTATGGCTTGCGTTTTTGGTTGGGTTTTTTTTACGTTACACAGGACAAAAATGATTTGGTTCTGAACACGTCAGCCAAGTCACGTGCTTGGTGTTTTGGCTCAGATGCATGGATGGGCAGAGAGCACCAGGAGTTCTCCCATGTCTGCAATGGCAGGTGCCAGTGAAGCCCTGGCACAGCAGGAGAATAACACAAGCATTTTTAAAAGGCTTAGATGTAGGATGGAAAGCATCCTCTTTCCATCCTAAAATCTCAATTTCCTTTCATATGTATTTGTGCAACTGAGCCATCTAAAAGCACAGCAGGTATTTTTCAACACACAGAAACACTGGCTGGGAGTCTTGGTCTTGTTGACCCTGTTTGCTCTATTTGTAGTTAGGCATTATTGACAGGCTCTGTACTCATATGAAAACATTTTGCTATTAATGACTTCCCCTTTTCTGTGCAGTGCACAGCTAATACGATTTGCTGATTACACAGATCCTTTTCTTATTCTTTTTAATACAGGCAATTATTGAAAACAGAACTGGGATCCTTTTTCACTGAATATCTACAGGTAGGCATGTGTTTTCTTTCATTTAAATCAGATTTCATTATGTTACTGAGAAAAATCATTTCACCCACTCTGAAAGCTGATCTGGAGCCCCTTGAAACCATTCAGAGACGTCCACTGACTTCTCTGTGTTCTGTCATTTATGGATTAATGAGATTTGGATTTTATATATATAGATAGTGACAAGCCCAAACTGTGGAATAGATTTGTGCAGGCACTATATTTCTGTATGACATTGCTGTCTTTCAGTAGACTTCAGACATTCTCTTTTAACTTAAAATTTAAGTTCCTGAGTAAACCATCTAGGTCCATTGTAGTATAGTTAATAGGAAAGACATTTAGCAGTATGTACACACTGTCTATTGAAGCAGTATTCTTTCTGCTTCTCTAAGACAGAGTACATGCTTTGTGGGCCAACCATTTGAAGTTTGAGAAGCACTTTGTACCACACACAATACATGCTGTATCCTGAAAGCAGTAGGTGATTATATCATCATTTGACAAGTGTCCCAAGTGATTTAAGCAAGATGGACACAGGAGGAGTCTTTTGATGATTGATCATTAAAGACCCCCTTTCTTGTCAAAAGTTAAGAATGAACAAAACGTGCAATATGATGGCTGCAGGGAAGTACAGAATTGAGTAAAGGCAGTCTATATTTTATTTACAGAATCAGCTGCTCACAAAAGGCATGGTGATCCTAAGGGACAAGATCCGGTTTTATGAAGGTAACTTTGATTTTAGCATGGCTATCTATATCTCTCACAGGATTTTTAGCAAATGCATTCTGGAGGCAATGTGATGCTTTCCACTATCTTCCTGGCACTATGGATTAGTTTCTATCAATTAATTCCTGCAGTCTGTTGTTGTGTCGTGCTTTGGTGTTCCCATTGGCTTTCATGAAGGAGAGATGATTGCCTAGAGCAGCAGCAAGGGAATAAAGGAAAGATTACCTCCAGCACGGACACTTCCTTCTTCTTCAATTATAGCCTGCTCAATGTTAAGGAAAAGTGGAAAAATAGAGTGAGATATCTTAACTAAGCACTAAGGTGCCAGTGTCTGGCTAAGTCCAAAATAATGCTTTAGGTTTTTTTAAGTTATTCTGTATTCATGCTTACATAAACGAGGTCAGACACTGTCTCTTTTTTTACAGTCAAGGCACCATTTGTCTGTCTTCACCTTCTGGAGGTGTCACCTTCTGGAAGTAAACATCAGGGATAACCTCCACCAGATATGTCATTTTACAGCTGCCCTCATTTTGTGTCCTATGCTATTGTGTGGCACTTAGATGTGCTGTTAAATATGCTGTTTTGTCCTAGATGTAGGCATACAAGTTGCACCAGGGGAGGTTTAGATTGGATATTAGGAAAAAATTATTCACTGAGAGGGTTATCAAGCACTGGAACAGGCTGCCCGGGGAAGTGGTTGAGTCACCATCCCTGGAGGTATTTAAAAGATGTGTAGATGTAGAGCTGAGGGACGTGGTTTAGTGGGGCTTGGCAGTGCTAGGTTTTTGGTTGGACTCAATGATCTTAAAGGTCTTTACCAACCTAAATGACTCTATGATTCTATACGTCATCAGAGGGTGAAATGATTTCGGAATATCTTCAAGAATTATTGCCCATGTAAACAGTCTGAATTTTAAACAAATGTGTCTTTCCTTTTCCAAAGCTGCAGTCATATCACTTAGTCTAAATATACTGTTTAAGCAGTAGCCTGGAGACAACTGTTTCCATTAGTCTCAGCTATCTATAAATCCTAAATGTGACCTTTCATTACTGACAGTACAGTTGTTCAGATTAAGATAGTGCAATGGGACCCAGCTTTTCTGATGAAAAGACAATAGGCTTGAACACCGCAAAAAGAGAACAAATTTCACATTAAAAAATTCCCCCAAAAAAGCACTCAAACTCCTCTAAGGTGAACACAGAATTCCTCAGTTATATAAAGTAACAGCTCAGAGAGCACAAGGGGAACTGTAAGGATCTTGAGACCTTCACAGATGCTTTGTAAATCATAAAGGAAGTTGGCTTTTAAGTATCAAATCAGCAAATTCGATGCACAGACCTACCAAAGTCCAATCCCTTTTTCTTCTGGTTTTACTAGCTTGAAAATCAAAAATACTATTGCTGATGTTTAAGATCAAAGCTGAGATGAAAAATTGACATGTGAGACCACTGAATGGCTTGGAAGTGTAGAAGCATGTTTAGGAAATACAAAATTTCAGCAAGCTGTTAAGTTCGTTTTGGTTTTGAATTTGGTGTATCATTTTGTGGTTGCCCCAGAAATGCTGGTAAGGTGAGGACTAAATCTGTCACATTTTTTGCAAGTCCATCCTCAGAAATGTTAACTCACTAAAACTGGCAAGTTTCAGGAGGGTAGCTGTAATTTAAGAATCTCATTCAGAGGCAGAGGTCTTTCTGACAGGCTTCCTACAAGCTTTCTGACAGCTTGCCTGGGGACCTGCTGATGGATGTGAATTTCCAAGGCTGGAATTTGGGTTTCCTGGCAGCAGAGGCAGCAGCACCCCAGACTCCATCCTGTAGTCAGTGACCCCATGGCTCCCAAAACGCCCAAGGCAAAGTTGGGAGCATGGAAATCCTGGGAGCTCCCATTCTCTGCAGGTCTCCCTTCCTGGGTCTGCAGCAGCAGCAGTCCTGCCCTCAAATCTTAGGTTGTCCTGCATCCCATGGTTTGAGTTTCCCTATGTAGTTGGTGTTGAAGTTTTCAAGAGAAAAAAGATCACTTCAGAGCATACTTTGTAGGGTTTTTGTCCTGTGGGAGGTTTTGAAAAATTTAGCTTTTGTTTTAAAACAATGCTTTTTTATTCTTACATTTCTTCCAGGAGTTTCAATTAACTTTTAGAAGCACTGAAAAGTACTACATGCATTTTTATGTCATATAAAATTGACTATATTGTGCTTCATTAAAATGAGCGTTTAGAGTAACCCAGCTTTCTGGAATCTGGCAAATGCTTATGGTAAATTTAGGGATCTTTGCCTGACAGTAAAACAAACATATTCTTGAAAGGACATGGAAGTCACATTCCTCCATGTGAAAGATGCTCATCATCAACAAACTGTAGGAATTCTTCCACAGCCCCCAGTAAAAGGCCTGCCTGGCGAAAGGCAGGTAACTGCAGCCTTTCTGAGCTGCTGTACAGAAATCCATCACTTCACAAAACAAACTGCCCACAAGATGAAAGGAGTGTGTGTCAGTAAAGGCATGTTTGTCTCAGCAGGGTGATTTGACTTTGTGCAATTCTAGCAGCAAGATTTGAAAAGAACCGGTGTTCAGCACCCACATCTGGAGCCAGGTTTGTAAGGGCTTAGTTTCCACTTAACCTCAACTTGTGGGCAACTAATGTATTTAACTCTTTTTAAAACTCTGCCCTCAAGGAATAGAGTGGTTGGGCTTCTCCTTCATGATTGGATTTATAGCTTTGAAACACTTTAGTGTTTCAGACATTAGTATATGGAGGTTATAATGCAATGGTATTTATTATTGTTGTTATTACTGCTACAGCTGCTAGGAATTTTGGACCTGGTTCCCTGCTGGGTTTCACTAGAGCTAATGCAAGACAAATTTTTAAAAAATTGAAACTGAAAACACCCTTTTCAGTCTTGTGCACGAGTCTGTAGGACAGAGAGAACTGCGTGGTGGTGCAGAAACAAAGACTTTGTCGTGGTTCACAAGCCAGCAGCTGCAGTGTAGCATGGTGATCCACACTTGACACTGAAAGCACTTAAAGTCATCAACCCAGGAATAATTCAGGAGTTGCAGATGGGCCAGAGCTGGTGCTATTTGTTATGTGCTTAAAAATGCAGTGAGATCGGGTATCCCATAATAAAGATTGGCACTTGTAGATGCTTTCATGCAGTTTCTTTGTGATGTGTGTGTAATTCTGGGCAAAATGTTCCCCGGCTGAGTCCCTAAGTAATGTGTGATACCAAAATTAAGAATAGTAACTGATTCTGACACCAATAGTAATATTGACTGATTGCTATTGAATTTGCTTTCTGATAAGTTGTATTGTCTTGTCTGAATGCCTCATGATTGATGTATTTAGCTCCATAATACTTGCTGGTGGAGGTGCAGTGGCATTGCTCTTCTTTCACAGTTGGGTTAGGGGCACAGGGATGCTAAAGAGCTTGCCCAAGGTCACACATGCCATTTTGCAGAACAGGGATTTGAAGCCAGCATCCAGCTATTGAGCCAGACTTCCTCTCCCATAGATCTTGGCTCCTGCATTTACCTCTGTGTTTTATGAAATGTTCTGTGAGGAACTCTGTGTCCAACTTTGTTGTAGGACCTGGCCAGAGCTTCTCCAGTCTCCACTGGGAGGCTGCAGTGGGGGAGGGAATAGAGAGGGAGGTGGCCCCACTGTGAGGACCATGGGGAACTCATGTCATAGCAGGTTTTGACTGCATCCTTTGAAAGTTACATTAAAAAGTAGAGCTGCAACACCATTCTCTTTTTCCATAGATCTTGGGTGAGATTTTCTGTGTAAATGAAGATACAGGGAAGCTAAGGGATCAATTTGAGGAGATGCTTTGTGGAAGATCTCCACAGAGCACAGTTTGCTGGCGTACAGCTTAGAGGGCGGAGGGGAGCATGGTGGAGATTTCTCTGCAGGAATGTTTCCACATTTAACCTGCTCTGTCCTCCTCCTACTGCTTTCCTCCGCAGTCTTGTCCAGTAGGTATTACTGCAAGAGGAGGAGGTAACCTGAGCTATTATTCTTTATTCTTGACCGGGTTTTTCTGAGTAAGCTTTAACCTCAAAGTCTCTGAGTTTACTAAGAACATTAGATGTGTCATCTGAAAAGGCACAAATACTGAATGATCCAATACAGTGAAAGGAATACTAATTCCATACTGCTAATAGTAGCATTGCAGGTCCACATTGTTTCCTGAGTGTTTTAGTCTTTGCAGTTAGCTGATTACAACCTAAACAGTTCACTAGTTTGTTTTGTGTTTTTGCAGGGCAGAAACTACTGGATACGTTAGCTGAAACTTGGGATTTTTTCTTCAGTGATGTCCTACCCATGCTTCAGGCTATTTTCTATCCTGTGCAGGTGAAAAATTACTCTTGTTCCTATAGAATCCTGAAAAACTGGAAAAAGCTACTTTACTGGTTCATCAACAGATTGATGCAATCCTTAACTCCCTCTCCTTGGGGCAGCTCCAGTGCTGCTGTTCTGTATAGTCATGTCATGCAAATCAGTTACTTATGCAAACAGCGGTTTAAAGTGCTTGGGTGAAAAAGATGAAGGGGAACTTTGAAAACAGGAGTGGAGTACGGGGAGGATGGTTAGTTTTTCTGTTAACTCACACTAAAAGTCAAAAAAGGTTATGAATAATAAACTGAAATATGCACACATTGAAATAAGCAGAGCTGTTTTGACTTAAGTATATACATTTCCTTCTCTGCGATGTGAATTCATCTCTGAAGTACCTCCACTTTTGAAAAGGAACTGTATTTCCGAGGTCAAGTGCTATGCTGCTACAAATGAACAGTAATAGTCAGTGACATTACACCAGTTTACATTGGCACAGCATTTGACTCCAGTAACTTTAAATCCAAAATAGGTACCTGATCTGATTTGGACAAGGCTCACTCTTCTAACTTAGTGGTGGCCACAGAGTTGAAAATCTGTACCAGATAGATATAAGTGACTTCTGGAGTTGCTCTTAGATGCCTACAGATTTTAGCGGTGCTGGGTGCCTAAACATACTTGAGGAAACTTCAGAAACTTTCTCCCATTTTTCCAAGTGGACTTCATGCTTAAAATGGTTGTCCAAATGTTATTGATAACACCATTTGCATCTGCAGTTAATTACAGGCATGAAATCTGAATTTGGTGGAAAAGCTGCAACTTTACACAGAATTTGATTCAGGAGAAGAGCTGTAAAAACCTACAGATGTTTTTGAAAATTGCACCAAATACCCCTTATCACTATTGTGTTCCTGAGGCCTTTGAAAATAATTTAGCAACACAAGTCTTCTCACCTTTCAGATGAAAATAATTGCTTGAATTTTCAAAGGAGCCTGGAGGGGGTAAGAACCCCACATCCCATGTAATTTCAAATAGATGTAGGTGCCTGATGTTCTAAGGATACTTCCAAAAGCCCAGCTGGTGCTTATGTGCTCTTGTAAATTCTGTTCATTAGCAACTGAAGCAGATTTGGCCTTCTTTACTTCAGTACAAATAATTTAACAAAGTGAAAAGGAATGGGTGGGGTGGGCTGGGCTGGAGTGGAGTCAGGCTTTTTTATTCTAAACTGAAGTAAGTCAATACCAGCTGAATATCAGCCCTTCCAAGAGGGTCAATATTTGGCTGGCAGTACTCAGAACTGCAGGCAAGAATATATATGTGTACAGCCATATATACCCAAGGAAAAAGCCCTGGTGCTGGCAGTGGGAACTGTTTTACAACTCCTCATCGCGTATGAGGCAAGTGGTGTTAATCTCTGCAGGCAGAGCTAGCATTGTATTCTTCAGATGAGTTTTTTTTTCAATGAGAAGTGATGCCTGAACTGCAAAAAGATGCTTTTGAGAATGTAATATGAAACTTCAGCTCTGCTTCTACCTTAACGTGAAGTCTCCTAAACTGTAGAGAAAAGGAGGATCCACAGGTGGGCTGAGTCAGGATTCCCACTGTATTTGAAGAGAGTATCCAGCCAGTACTCAAAATCTTGAGAAATAATGGAAATTCTACCCTTTTTCAACCTTACTTTGGTTTTTTTTGGTTTTTTTTTAACATATGATATATTTCAGTACTGTTAAAGTACAAAATATTCATATATAGTCTGTGCTCAAGTACAATCCCCCACACCCCACCCCAACCTCATCATCTTCATACACAGACTCAGTCTTTGTCTGCAGCATTCATTACTGCCAAATCAAATTCACTGTGCAGATTTGTAGGCTGCTCTGTGTCCTTTGTTATGTTTCCTCTGCTTTTCATTCAGTTTTACCATTCTTGTAGTCCCTCAGAAGCAGAGGAAAGAATTTTGACGGAGGATTTTGAAACTCATTTTCACACTGCTTATAATCCATCTTGCTTTGTTTCTCTTTCTAAGGGGAAGGAGCCCTCAGTTCGGCAGCTGGCCCTTCTGCACTTTAGGAATATAATAACCCTCAACATTAAATTGGAAGATGCATTATCACGTTCCAGAGCCAGAGTTCCACCTTCTATTATTCAGATGCTGTTAATACTCCAGGTAAATTGGTTGCTTTTCTCAGGCTGTTTTCTTTATCTGTCTTTCTGTACTGTATTGCTGAAGTCTTTTTAAGCAGTCTATGATTTTGCTCATTCATTGAAAACGTCTTACCCAGAATGCCAGAGCTTCTGTGAAATTAAACTTTGTCCTAATATGTGAACATAGAGATTCTAGAGGTTCAGATTTCATGCCTTAAGATCCAGAGGGTCTGAGAGTAAAGGCTCGTTTTGAAACTGTGGGCCTTGAAATACTAAGTTTTGCAAGCAGACCAGTGTATGTGGTAATAACATGACTTCCATGAAATGCTGCATGATGCTGCATTAGCAGTTCTGGATATGAAGCTTCACATCTAGAGTAGGCAACAAAGTGAATATGCAATTTCTAGTTGAATTGTGGTCATATTTGGTCACTGGAACAAAATTCTGTCAAAGCTGTTGATACAAAAACATTAAGACCAGATAGATACTGGTATTTGCCTTCAATGTTAAATTATTTTTTTTAGTAGTAGTGAAGAGAAACAAAAAGGGGAATTCCATGCAAAAGGCAAGTTTAAGGGGTTTTTTTTGCTTAATTAAAGAAAAGCATGAGCTTGAGTTGAGGAGAAGGGGGATGAGGCAGGTGGGAGGGAGAAAGCCAGGAGTGGATTCTTAGGGAGTGCCGAAGTTGAGATTTTCCTGGCTGGTGATTTTTTTAATAAACAAATGGATTTACAGCAAATGAAAGAATATAGTTTCTCACACTCAAAATGCTTCTTTGCTCTTCATCAATATATGAATTAGTTCTGTGTTTGAAGTCGTTTTAAAGAGCAGGATAATCTAAAGGCCAGTGATGAAAAAGGAGCAAGGAGTAAGATTCTGCTGGTCAAGAAATGGCATTTCACCCCTGCTATTGGAGCGTACATTTGTTGGAGTGTATAATGGTCTGTTTAACCTAGTTTTCTCAGAAAAAGATACTTGTGCGATAGGACTGCCTGCTTGCCCCTTGTCTCCCTTCTCCCTAACCTCCAACTTGCCAAATGCTTCTTGAAACTGCTGGCTGATTATGGCACAATGACAGCAATATCGGAGATACTAAGATTCCTAGGAGTTTTGTGGAAATTAGTGTCTGGAGAGAGGAGAGGAGCCTCAGGGAAAAACTGGAGCATGGGCTTAACTTCATAATGAGACATCAAAGAATTCATGTAATTGAACTGTGAATCCAGCTGTGTTAACAGACACCAGAGACTCCACATGAGAGAGTACCATCATGAAAACCTTAATCACAGGAAGGTTGTCTATCAGGCCTCATTCCTTCTTAGATGCGAGGTAAACTGTCCGTTCTAAACCAGGCTTCAGCAGTGCCGTTGCTAATAGATCTGCTAGTTTTTTTGTGGTTTCTTCTTTATAGAGTCTGTGTTGGCTATGGGCAAGATCCGGCTTCAAATGAGTTCAGTGGTGAGCTGGGAACTGAATAACATCCTGATTTAGAAAGTTCATAGGAGGTGATGTGGAGTCATTTGCCAGGATTAGTGCTACAAGAAACAGTTTCTTTGCAAATCTGTTTTCTTCAACAACCAGAGGTGTTAACAAGGCGGATGCCTGTTTAGGGTAAAAGGCCAAATCCGTTCTCATTGCAAAGCTGTTGATGGAAATCAGTAACGAAGTGAGAGGGAGTTTGCCCCTCGGCATTTATTTCTGCATATGTTACCTACGGTTGTGTGGTAGGGTCCTTTCACGACAATAGCTCTGCCAAACTTGTGGTTTCAAATCTAATGGAAATTACAGGAAAAGGTCAGAAGAGGATCTGGGAATGAGCTGTTTTATTTACATGCTTAGCAGTGTTAGTCAATAATTGGATTTCAGAGCAAAGGCTTTTTCCCAAACTCAAATGTCAAATTAAACAAAAGCAAATTTTATACATTTATGGCATAATAATGGAATTTCCTTGACTTAGATTAACTCATCATGTGAATAGGGCTGGAAGAGTGATAACAATTAAGCTGTCCAAAGAGCACATGGTAGGCTCATGCGTATGGATTTCCCAGACTGAGAGATGATGTCTTACAGTGGACATTGTCTAATCCCTATTTCTGTCTGCTGTGGATATCTCTTCCGTAACAAACTCAGTAATGCTGGAGCAGACTCCCATGGCTAGAAGATTAGTCTAGTGTTTTCAGCTCTGGACCAAGTGTTGAACCTGGTGCTAAGTTTCCCCATTTCTGTCCTTGACAGCCTTTTGCAGCTGTGTTACGTAATTAAGGAGCAGGTCATGTTCTTCAAGACAGCAGCTATAATGTCAGCTGAAGGCCATGGGCTGACAAAGGCCCGTGCTCACATACACCAGTCTGTCCTGTTAGACTGGATTAAAGCGGCAGAGATTTGGTAACTAATGCAGGGTGCATCTAGTATTGCTTGTGTATTAGCTTGACATAGTGTAGGGGAAGAGCTTGTATCAGTTTGTCAGAAGACACTGTCTTTACCGAGGGGAAGGGAAGATTTTTCAAGAGGGAATGGAAGGTGCAGCAAACCTTGGACTTTATTCAGGAGTTAGGTGCTGATTCAGCAAAGCTCAGTAAGCCTGCGTTTTACCTGAGCGTGAGTTTGCTCACATGCTGAAGCCAATGAAGCTATTTTGTTGACCTCTGTGAAGTTACTGACCTGTTGCAAGTTGCACAGATTCCTTGCTTGCTCAGCTGTCCGCACTCTGGCAAGGAGAATAAAATAGTCCCTGCCAAAGACCTCTTGAATAAAAGGGCCTGAAATGAAGTTGCACCCCTTACTTCATTGTTTGGGTGATTGTTTTTTCTTCTTTGCATCAAATCTTTTTTCCCGTCCACAGTAAACTATTTGCTGTATGTGTGCCTACCAGCCATGCATTTAATACCCTAGCATGAGGTACAGCAGCTACACTGGTCTTTTGGCGTACAGTGACGTGATAGAGGACACACACTGGGATAGAAGAGGTCACCAACCTGACACATACCTCACAATTTGCCCAGAGAGCCAATAACACAAATTTCTTTGTGTTAAAAACATCAAAGACCAAAAAAAAAAAAAAAAAAGGGAAAGGGCAGGGGGAGGAAAATCTTATATCTTCTCTGTGCAGTCCCATTTTGAAGGAAAGAAGAACTTCAATTTCTGGAATAAAGCTGTTACAAGTATTGTAATAGCAGATTGTATATCTGAAGCTTTGTTGTAAGATAACCCCCATTTAAAGGATCAGAAATTAGTCCTCGGTTTAATTATTAGACTTGGATTCTCCAGTCCAGTAAAGCCACTTCTCACCAGTGCTATTACCTGGTCTAATTACAAACCAGCAATCTATTGGGAAAGCAGAACTGGGGGACAGAGTGATATTCCTGTGCTGTTGAAGTCAGTGGGAGTTTTATCACTGCTTGGAAGAAGGGCCTTATACCACTCAAATTTTCGGTTGCCAGCACAGCCTGACCCAGTTACAAAGCACAAACTGAAGCGTTTATCCTTTGTGGCTGCTTACAGGCAACATAAGCTGAAGTGCCTCCAGGATGCTCCTGTTTAAGTTGCAGGGCCTTCAATAGCAGAGTCGTGACTGAGGGAAGTTGGTTTTTTTTAACTGCTTTTGAGCACAGACCGATGCACAGGAGCTCATGTAACTACACTGAGTTGTCGGTCTCGCCTCGATGACCTTTCTCTTTGGGTGAAATTAGGAAGCTGGAGGGAGAGGGATAAACAGAAAGAGAGATTAGAGAAGAATTTTCTCCTTTATGTTCTGTGAACCAAAGAGAGTAAAACTATCACCAGAGGATAAACAATCCGAATTATTTCCCAAAGCATGTAGTCGAAGAAGACCTTTGCCACTGAAATGGGAACATCTCATCTCCAGGTATCTCTCCTGAGGTCTGAGAAAGTTGGAAAAGAATTACAGTGTTTATCTGCATCTTTCAGTTAACATCAGTGTTATTTGAGTCCACAGAATCTCTCTGGGTGACCCGAGGTATTTCAAAACTGTAGAAAGGCACAGCACAATATCTCTCGTGCTGAGGGATGAGGCCTCAGTAAACATAAGCTCTGAAGAGAAAAATAAAACCTGTGGTTTCCTTTTTGGCTTCTCTGAGCTTCATTTGAACTCCCTTGCCTGTTGTCTTTCTCTGTAAAGGAAGACAAAATAAATACATAGAACTGCCCAGTGGGACCTATTTGTTATCTCTGGAAAGTTCCTAAATGCAGGTTCAGGTCCTTGCACTTTAAAGGGGTGGAAAAACACATTGCAAGAGCTGAAAGCAGAATGCAGAGGGCTTTTTTTCCATCTCAGCAGCCACACAGCAAACCAAAGACAGTGTAGTGGTTAGAAACAAAATACCCTTTGCTATCAGAAAACTGTAGGGTCCTGCCTGTGGAACAACAGATTTTCTGTAACACTACAGCGGGTGTCAACTGGGGTCAATTCTTTATGGCCATAGGGTTTAGAATTTGGTGGTTGCTTTTGAGAGTTTGTCATACTAAGTCTCTTACACCTGAAGCATAGGTCGAACAAAGTGGTGTGGGCGTGAGGTTTCAACATGCTTTTAATTTCTCTTTACCTTTTTCTGAGTTCCTGGTTTATAAGACTCAAAAAGCAGAAACCAATAAATAAAGGTATTGTAGACCCTATTTAAATATAAATCACCATACCAAAAGCCTGTGCGTCCCCTGGGTTGTGCATAAATGTGTTGTCTTCCTTCCTGGTGAAAGGGTCGCTTGTCTCTGTCATTTGTATCAGCCCCATAGGCACATAAGAAGTCAGGTAAGAGAGCCGGGACACTGTCTGACACAAAGGGAAGATTCTCCCATTGCTTTGTGTTGACATACACAAAACTGAGAATGTGACCCTCAAGAGTATTTTGTAGAAACAATGCTCACTTCTAAGCAATATCCTCTGTCTTATTCTGTCTTATTTATTGTCTCTATCAGCAAGTGCAGTTTGTAGTAATTAAATTGACACAGGTTTGTTATCCTGGAATGAATTTCTATTGCCATGATTTTTAACAAGGCATAGCATTCATTTGTTGTAGGAAAAAGATCCTTTTGAAAGAAAATCTTGACCTTTTTGGTAGTGAGTAGTACTCGTCATATTAGATTTTTAATTTCTTCATATGTGTTTTATTATTGCGCTAGTTTTCTGGTGCTGGGAATCATTTCTGCATGGAAGCAGCAAAAATGCTAGCACTATTTCATCTATATCTTGGGGTATTGCCTCAAGCGTGTTGGGATGTGCTGTGTTAATGAGACAAGAAGCTGGGAACTGACTGGAGAGTTCAAAAAAGTGAAAGCAGCAGTAGCCTGAGTGCAACACGGGAACGAGAGAGGTCTAAATGTATATTTACAGTAGTGCTGACACTTTGGTCAGCCAATGGTGCCAGGTGGGATTGCTAAATACACTATCTGTACTAACCAAAGTACCACCTTTGCTTGCTTGCATGTCAATCAAGAGCAATTTCCCTGCCGGACCTTGGTGTAAGTGGTAAGGACGTGAGTCAGTGACAGTCGGTGGCTATCCATTTTCCATTTATAAGGTGTAGGATTATAGTTAAGGAGGGAAACCACGAGAGGCACTTTCCCTCTATAATGTTTTTAGCTCTGTTTCCACCTGGCACTTATTTCACAGCTCACCACAAGTATGTTTTCTCTAGGGACAGAGATAGGGTGAGCGAGCGTGGTTGCTATTAACCATTCCATAAGCCTGACTGACAGTGGGTTTTTTTAGTAGTAACTCCAACGCAGCCAGCATTTCTGCACCAGGGACCTTGAAAGATCTGCAGTCATGTGGACCCTCTTTCTAACAAAGGCCAATGGAAATCCATTGCCATATGAACAGAACAGATTTCATTTTGAAATCGAGTACTCTCCAAAACTAGCTCTTAACATATTTGACAACATTACATGTTGCCACTTCTGTAACCTTAAGCAGCAGAAAACCAGGAAAGCAACAAAATGTTGTAGTTGCTTTGCTTTGTTATATATGAACCTGTCTTATGAACACCATGGCACAGTCATTCAAACGTGCATCTTGTCCCTCCTCTTAACAGAAAGCCAGTGTTCAAGGGAACATGACCATAACCTTGTTCATACCAATTAAACATGATTGGTTTAGAAGACAATTTGCATTGTGCAAACTACCTTTGGGTGTACACTCATAGTGCATTTTAAGAGTACCTTGCATTAAGTAAAATGTCATTTCTGTGAAGGATGCCAGTTAATTAACCAGAGGTATGGCTTCAGACAGAGCTGGTCAAACGCCACAGCAGTTGTCTAGACTGCCCTGAGTTACGCTGTTGTGGTCCATCAGGTCCTCTGCAGTTACTGCCCGTTTGCTGTCTTGCACTGTGGTAGGTGTGAAGTGCTTGTCCTCCTTCAAATTACTCAACGCTTGCCTTGGGGTTAGAGTGGCTGTGCATGGAGTTACGGTGTAGCTGCTGCCTACAGCACCTGAGACTACCTTAGCCCATAATGATTTATTTGTGCAACCTAAGTGTGAATTGTTTTAGCTCAAGTCAGTTAGATACATGCTTAACCTCAACTAAACCAGGTTGTCCTTACTGAAATATATGTCTGTCTCCTGAAGTTTGCCTCCATTAATGAAACTGGCCTATTAAAACCAGTACAAGTTCATTGGTAGGCAAGTCCTTAATCCTTAACAAAATGGAGTTAAATCAGTAAAATCATTCTTAACTTGAATTAGAATGTCCCTGCAGACCCTATAATTTTATCAAGTAAGAGGGAGGTGGTTTTAACTAATTGCATGAGTTCATACACATGTCTTTTGTGGACCCATTTGGGCCAGTAGACTAAAACTGGCATAAAAGATAGCATAGAAATTTTGACTATTGAAAAACTCTGAGCAGGAAATGTTCCCACGATGCAAGAATCCTTTGAGGCAGGGTGCTTTAATACTGTAATTCATGGGTTGTCTACAGGGGGAACATAAGAAAGTTAATCTAAGCTACCTTTTAAAGAAAATTAATTAAACCTCATTAAAACTCTGTATGGACACTCATTCTGAGAATTAAAGGGGTAGGAAGGGAGGCGAGTTAAATTAATGACACTTCAATTCTACATCAGAGGCCTAAGCACAATTTATCTAAGCAGTTTTCTGTTCTTAATTTAGTGAATATTATTTCATTTTTCTAGATGTCTCCAGGTAGACAAAGCCACTGGGCAATTGCAGCTGTTGAATTGCCCCAGGCTGTACGGGTGGAGGTCCCCAAAAGATGGCAGTTATTTCATGACTGTTACAGCCACCCACAGACCTGGGAGCCATGCCAGGTGCCACCAGCACTGTGGGTGGTATCTACCAGTTATGGCAGTGGTGGCACCTGGCACCAAAGGGGAGGACCATTTGCTGTCCATGACTGAGTTGTGTCCATGCAGGTAGCATGGTCAGCCAGTGCTGTGGTGGGGGTGGCTGGTGCAGCACCTCCTAGTCTGACCTGCTGGGATTCACCTGGCCCTGCTCATGAGAAAAATGGCAAAAGTAATTTCCAACAGAAAGACTGTGGAGGGTTGTTTTGTAGTGTTGTGTACATGGGCTTCCCCGTGGCTTTCAGAGATGAATCAACATCAGTTTCCAGTCGGATCTGTACTGAGCTGCAGCTGCGTGCGGGGCAGCTTAGAGATTCCCCTGTGCAGGTACCACCATGCCCCTGCCTTCTCACTGCCTAAAGCTTTCCAGCTGGGCACAGGGCTAGCAGAGAAGGTTTCTACCAGCAGATTTCAGAGGCAGCCCATGTGCCTGTTGTGCTCCTTGAGCCTTTCCTGCAGCAGACACGGTGCTGCACAGTGCTCACAGGATTTTGAACACTGGTGCTTGCTGGTAACATAGCTTCTTCTCCCATCATCTTGCTGGCTGCTTCATCACCTTTTACCTTCCCATGCGTTGCCTTCTGACTCTTTTCCTCTCCTGACCCCATCTTATTTTCCCACAGGGCAGAAGGGAGGAATGCAGAGAGGGAAGTAGCTGGCAGCATGTTAGTCACATGGAGGACAACTGAAAGCTCATCCTTGCAGGCAGCTCTTTCCCTGATCTCAGTTTCCCGCTCCTGACTTCAATTATGCCCGTAAACTGGGTCAAGACCCAGTAGCAGCCAGTTGCAGAGTGCCAGGGTGCACAACCAGGGGAGCTGCCTGTGCCGTGGGCCTGTTAGGTGGTCATGACTGACCAGCATCTCTCAGTGATGCCTGAACTGCTCAGTCCTCCTGGAGACAGCAGTGACCTGAGCAAGTTACGGGGACCCAAGCAGTGGCTAGTGGAAATGCAGATGCTGTGAAGTTCCGTTTGCATGTAGGCAGCAGGAGCTGGAGCTGGCTGTGGTCTCTGGCAGGCAGCCAGCTGCCTGACTGGTTTGGGGACAGACCGGGGCATGGCCAGTGCTCCTTGCCTTAGAAAGGGGGTTTCCCCTGTCAGCAGGCACAGAGCAGTTTGCCCACACTGATGTTAATGGCAACTTCGTGGAAGAGTCCCCTATAATTACAGAGGAGTGAAACCAAATGTCTCCTGTATGAATTGTTTGGAAGCAACTCTGTCAGCTGTTTGCTCTCTGTCAGGAGTGATTTCTCCTGGGGTTTTGATGTTTGCCTGTTTCTCCATTTATGCTATAGAACTTTATCATTATGGGAAGACGTGTTTCCATTGAAGTCAACATGGTGATTAAAACAAATTATATATAATGTCCTAGCCTCCACCTTCTCCCCAGAAGGTGCACTGAGAATGGAAAGAGTTGTGGAGGGTATGGAAGCTCCTGCTCTGCAAGACCACCCAAGCCCCATCCCCAAGCCTTTCCTCTCCCAGTTTGTGGTTGCTAGTGCCAGAGCCAGTACTCCTTGGGGACCGTGTGTACCAGGCTGGTGGCACAGGGACAGAGGGTAACTGCTTTGTGGTGTAATTCTTCCGAAAACAAAAAAGACTGTGCATTGCAATCTGCAAAAGATAGGGGAGTGATTGAATGAGTCTCTCAGAGGCATCCTTTCTCCCATGGTGAGTGGACAGGGTTAATTGTCTACTATCAGTAATTTCACAGTCTTACCTGTAGCTCTGCTGTGGCTGCCAAAGAAACAACTATGTGTATATGGCCCAGTGATATGTGACACGTACTGTGAAATTCATTAACTTGCCACTACCCAATTACTACAGGCAATTAAAAGGTAAACAGTTAATCACGTGATGTCGGAGGATTCAGATTACATTATTTGATTTAAACCATTATCTGTTGGGAGTCTTCTCCTGTTACCAGTGAGCTACCAGGTGATTGCAGCAAAACTTCTGCAGCGCAAGGTGACAACAATGTGACAGGTCGTGCCTGCAAGTCAGGCATGTGGGCAGTTGCGCTGAGCGTCCCTGGTACATTATGGCTTTGCTATGAGCGAACCAGCTGGCCATAGCAGCGTGGTGTTGCTGGGAAGAGACCATCCATCAGAAAGAGGATGCAGGGGGGCAATCCAGAGGTGCGAGGACGGAAGGGACTCATGTTCCCAACTCGAGTTCTCTTCAGAATGGATCCAGAGGCCTCTGGTTTGAAGTCATTAGGCAGAGGATTGTGCTTTAGTGCTCTCTGATCCAAATGCAAAGCAAAAAGCAAGCATGCTGCAATCAAGCAGATGCTGGCGAGAAGAAAAGCCATCATTTAGCCCGGCTGAAATCTGTCAGAAAGGTATTTTGCAAAATACAGCTGTTGCACTCAGAGTAGCTCTCACATAAAACCAATTAAATTTATTCTCCTTGAGCAGCTAAGAGCTGCCAGCTGCTTCTATTACGGGCCACCGCGTATCTCCAAGCCTCCTTTTTGGCTAGCATGGACAGACGAGAGCCTTCATGCACTGGGCGCTGTATAAATACAATGAAAATACGGTCTCTGCACTAAAGATCATGTAGCCTAATGCAAGAGATGGTAGATGTATCTGGACAAACAAATGGGGAATACAAGGAAACAATCATCCTAGAAGTGATTTTATAACTGATAATGTTTGCCTAATGGTCCAGATGTGCTCTAGAGACTAATGTCCTTGTCCTCAGGTTGTAGGTTGCCTATTGGGCTCCAAGAAAAAAAAATAAATCCCTCATTCGTCCTGTATCATTCGCAAGCTTTTCTTGTGGTTTCTGTGTTTAGTTGAAGAGAACAAAACCTTGGAAGAAGCAGTGGGGTATTTCCATTGTTTCTCAAAATGTCTGAATCACATGAGGACAGATGTCTAGGCAGTATAAAGCTAATGCAGCTCTGCTAAAGCCTGTGTATAGTACAGGAGGAATTGGGCAGTAGTTTTGTCTGAAAAGCTCTGGAATGGGGTTATATATAGCAGTGTTGTTAACATTTAAAACAGAAGCAAGGAGAAGGCTTGCTCCGTGGAGGCGGCTGGGTGATACTACACGAATTAAATTAATGCATCAGCCAGCTTTGAAGGTAAAAAAAAAAACAAACTGACTTTTGTTTCAGTAGTTGGGTTGTACCTATAAGAGGTAGGTCAGGGCGCCTGTTGGTTTCAACCACACAGGTTTCCATTACATGTAGATCTACCGCAGTTGTTGCAACAATTGCTGAACCCTGCTGAATTTTACCAGAGCGTGGAGTTGCCAGTATGCATGTCCCTGACGGGTGATGGGGACGAAGGAGGGAAGGTCAGCCCTTTAGAGCCACTTCTGCAATCACATCCCTAATCCATGTATTGTTTGCATTTGGGGAGTACACTGCTCAGTGCTCTCTGGCTGTAAATTCAGATTTTGTGTCCTTTTTATCCTCTGCGTGTTGGGTTGCTGAGAAAGGTTTTCCACTCTAGATCCAGTGAGTTACTTCCCACGTATTTTGAATTGGCAAAGATTTTTCATTGAAATGGAATTGTTCTGTAGAAACATGTTGCTTTTAGCAAAGATTTTGCTGCAAGCCAGGAGAGCTCCCTCAGGCCCAGGCTGCCGGGCACCTGGCTTCCCAAACGTCTGTGTTCTGGGACTGATGGAAGCTCAACCTCCTTGTGCAAGAGAATAACCACGAAGTGCTCACTCAGGAGTGCGCTGCTCTGTTCCCAGTTGTCCTGGTGCATTGCTCCCTGCCTGCACAAGGAGCAGGCTGAGGGGATGCAGCTCTCTTGAGTGACTGGTTGCCCAAGCAGACAGCTGCCTGGGTGGTGTCTGAACCACATACCTTCTTAAGCCAGGGTAGACAGGTGATCTGAAGGTGGTCTGCTGCTTTCTGGCTCACAGGGATGAGTTGATGGTAATGAAAATCGTGTCACTACCAGATATGGCAAAAATTTTAAAAATCCAGAAGGCACAGCTGATGTGTCTGCTTAGTCTAGTCCAGTGTATTTCAGAAACGAAGACAATTTGTGGAGGAGATTGTCACATGAAAGGATGAAGCAGCATGGAGGATGCTGAGGGATGAAATGTTCATTAATGAATTGAAAGGCAAGTGTGGCTGTGAAAGGCAGTATCAGAAATCCTCACAAGTAGGTAACAGCAGTCAAGTTAATGTTTGCAGCTCTTCAAAAGTGTTTCTTGGATGTCGCTTCAAAAGAGCCTGGATGCACTGAGGGAGGGGTCTGCCGTCATTTTTTCCTGTTTGAGTACCCACCTGAAAATAAATCCAAGATGGATTTTCTTGTAATAAATGTTAAATGAGAAAACACTTAGAGCCAAGACCACGTAAAAGACTTGAATGCACAGAGTTAAAAGTCATCAATTCCCCAGCAAGGTTAGATGAGTTTAATGTGTATAGATCAGCAAGAACTTCAGGAGGGAGCCTAAAAAGAAATGAGAAGCTTTATTCTCTTGGACATTAAACATTACATCTAATTATTTGGTAACTCGCAGGGTGATCTCTGCATGGGGCTGCAAATGCGCTTCCGTGCACGTGTGTGTTTGCCCGTGAGTGTAATGTGGAAGTGCCAAAGCATTTGTAAATGCAGATAAACTAACTTCAGCTCAAATTTATTCCATAAACAGCTCTTCAGAGACACTCACCTCTGCATAGATTCATTTGGTGGGTTTCAAAGTCACATTAGCTTATTTGACTGATGATTGCAGCTCTCATCTGTGCCCAGGGGAGTCACTTAGCCAGGAATCAGACAACCTCTAGCCCTAAAACTATGAAAGGCAGAAATGCATACCATTATTTTTGGTGAATCTTCATTAGCAAAGTAGCTGTTTCTGCAGGATCCTAAGCACTGTATTTAAAACCTCAAAGTAACTTCCTTACTTCTAATCATATCTTTTGCTTATCTTAAGTCTTCATCTGGTTTGTCTTTTGCAGTCTCATATAAAGTGTTTAATAACAGTTTAAAGGAAAAATAATACATTGTATTTTTGTGGGTCAGGGAGAGACTAGCCTGTTCTTAGTGCTTGATCCTTTCTGGAAAGAAAAATCCTATTGCAATCTTTCAGCAGCCGAGCCATTTGAAAAGCTCTCACCAGCTGAACGCAAACCATGTCTGGGTGTTTTGTCTTCCTTATCTTTTGTCTCTGTCTCAGTGCCACCAATGAAAGGAAGAGAGAGACAGAGCAGCTTCTCACGCTGATATTGACATAACTTGGCACTTGCTGGAGATTAAAGTGAATATGACAAGATCTTTATTTCTGAGGCAGTCGCAGGGATCTGAAGTGCTGACTTCTGTCAATACGGCAGTGGCAAGCCTCTCTGCCTCTCCCTCCCGTGAATGCTGTTGCTATGAGAAAAGCAAGAGGCAGAGATGAGACAAGACATGATTTAACCCTTCAAATATTCTAGGCTTTACCAATGTGCCAGTGGCTTAGGATAAAATGAAGAGAGAAAAAAATGTGAGGCAACACTACCGAGGGCTTATAACAATACAGCCATGAATTGTGCAGCTGCATCTGTCCAACACATGCGAAAAGGACACTGGTGCCTAGGAACGGACATGTAATGCATAGGGCACGGCCTTCCTAACTTGTAAACCAGTACAAAATTATTATTCGAACAGGGGTTATTCTGACTTAAAGCAACTGAGAATTGGATGTACAAGTCCTACTTTTCACATTTCCTCCCTCCATGAGATGCCTGTTTGCGAACACACATAGTATAGTCTTAGAGGTTTAATGAAAATGAGTCCTTTATGAATTCTTAGCCCCCTCCACCAGGCTGAGATAGCCCTCTGAGAGGGGAAACTGCTTTCTTCTAGCTTGTTCCAGTCTACAAAGGTGTGGCTTCTATTTCCCCCCAGCTCAAGCACATTTTCTCGTTCTCCCTCTGGGCTGCTGCAGAGAAACCCCCACAGGGAAGAGGGCACACACAGTTTAAGTCAATCAGGTTCAGCTTAGTCAACACAGGCTTGGACAAAGTAAAATTTAGTTGCTGCTTGAAGGAGTTTTGATCTTGTTTTGAGTCTGTTTCCTAAAGGCTAAAAAATGTCTGAGTTGTCTGCTTGGGATGAAAGTGGCATGAATCATCAGGGAAATCCAGGAGGAAGTACCTGAAATTTTCTATTCTGGCAAACACCGACAAGTGAGCGAGAAGCAGGAGCAGGAAGATTAAACTCCCAGCCCTTGACCTCTTTCTGCTCCCAGTTAGTTTGATGCAGGGCATTTATTTTCACCCAGATGTCTCTTCGAAATGGATCAATTGATCTTATAGTGTCTCTCGGTGAGCTCCCAGAGTTTAACTCAACATTTTTATGGGACTTGAAGCTCTTGGATTGAGAGTCCTCCAGAAACACTAGGCGTGGTTGAAGCTAGTAGAAGAACATGAGCCAGCAATGTCTCCTTGCTGCAAAGAAGGCTAATGGTATCCTGGGCTGTATCAGACAAAGTTTTGTCAGCACGTCGAGGGAGGTGATCTTTCTCTTCTACTCAGCACTCTTGAGGCCACACCTGGAGTACTGAGTCCAGTTCTGGGCTCCTCAGTACAAGAGAGGCATGGACATAATGGAGAGAGTCCAACAAAGGTCTACGAAGATGATAAAGGGGCAGGAGCATCTCTCATGTGAGGAAAGGCTGAGCGAGCTGTGACTGTTCAGCCAGGAGAAGAAAAGGCTCAGGGGGATCTTACCAATGTTTATAAATACCTGAAGGGGAAAGGGTGCAAAGAGGATGGAGCCAGGGTTATTGTGTACTGTGACTTTTTGTGTTGCTCCTTGAGGCAACTGCTCCCTATTTCTTTGGGGCAGGCTGGTACCATGTCTGGGAGCAGGTTTAACAGAGGATCAGTCCAAATTATTCAGTCTTTTGGAGACAATCCTTCTAGACACAGGTGAAGTATTACTGCAGCATGGCAAACATGCATTACTGCTGGCAGTTGTTCTGCGCATTTGCTTCTTTGACCAATATGTGGATACTTGACTTCGGAGGAAAGCTTAATCACTGAGGTGTTGTGTTGGGAGGACGGACTGGTGTTTTGACATGTATGCTTTCTGCAAAGGTTTTTGAGAAGTGAAATTCAATTAACATTTGTAAAATTACATGAGAAACCTCACAGTATTTACCGACAACACTTTGGTCAACTGATCTCAGTGTAAGTGATGTTTCGGAGTTGAAAGCAGTAAAAACAATGAGTGATGAGTTGAGGGTGGTGGGCAGAAGAGAAGGATGACAGGCCAAGTAGGGACCAGTAGCATGTTAGCTGTGCTTCATGTTCTTGGGCATGGCCTGTGCAGTAGGGGCAGGAGGGAGGATGGGGGTGCTCCTGTGCTGAGTCCCACTGGTGATTGGGGCTGGTCCTGCTGCTGTTGGGGTGGGCTGGGTGGGACTGTCCTATGGCTCTGGACCAGAGTCTCCCCGACATGCAGGTTGTCTGCTTCAGGCACTCGGTGAAGGCAGGAGCTTCCTGAACTCCTCTCCCCTGGGCACTTGGGTTCACCAGTGGGTTTCCTCTGGTATTTTGAAGAACCTTCCCCCAGCCTGGCTTGCCGTGGCATGTGGTAATCTGTCAATACTGTATGAAAAGCCAGACTTTTAAAACTGCAGCATGTTGTTGTTGCTATTTTGCAGGTCTAGCGCTTGTTTACTGCTTCACCTTTTGATGGTAAGACTCGATCGTTGTCGGTCATGGTCAGTTTTGAGTGAAAGCACCAAACCCTTGTGTAATGCTTGAGTACGGGAAGGCAGCCGGGGGTAAGGATTTTGGTGTTGCCGCCTCCTTGCCTGTGGCTGTTTCAGGAAGGGGACGTGGTGGTTGAGCTGTCGGGAGCAGTGCATTGGCAGCTCCCCTGCGGAGGCTGCAGAAGAGTCCCTGGTCGTGCGTGGGCAGCCAGGCTGGTGGTTGTGATCCCCTGGTCACTCAAGGGCTCTTCCCAAGGCTTACGGAAACAGCCCGATGGATTTGATGGAGGATGGCAGCGGAGGGAAATGTGTGTGATAAACCTCAGTGTGACGTTGTAGAGAAGAGGACGGTGATGCCGCTTTACCACATCTTTCACCGTGTTTTTTTTATGCACTCATGTGTGAGGCTGACGTAGTTGGTGGCACTGAGGTGGGGGTGACTTTTGAGTGTGACACAGAGGAGAAGGGATGCCACCTGCCAGGTCCTTCCCTTGTCTTGTGACCAGTGGCAAAGGACTGGCTTTGAGTGGGCTTGTGGGTACTTTGTGTGTTTTTCCAGGTGGATTTTTGTGGTTTGTAGAGGTGAGTTCGAGCTTCATCCTTGCCAAGCACCAGGGCCCCTCGACAAAGAGGTTCTTCCTTGTGTCCCTGTTCTCTGGCACCTCTGCGTAGATGTTGTCTGTGGGACTTCCCTTCGCCGGCCAGAAATGGCTGCAACTGGCCCGGGGGTTCAGGAGGCATCGGGGGGCTTAAGGTAGGAGGTGTGTGCTCTCGGGAGCCTGTCCAGGGGCCTTGGAAGCAGAGGGGCTCTGCACGGAGCGGCCCTGGAGAAGGGCCCGGCGGATGACCTCGGGGTGTTGTGCGGGGGTCTGCAGCCACGCCAATGTCTGATGTCACTGTGCTCATTTGCATCCTGGTGCATCATAGGTGGGCACGGGCTGGTGGTTGCCCGCGCTCCTGGAGCGACAGCGGAGGCGGCAGGAGGTGCGAGAGGCAGCTCTGCGGTGCCGCAGCCCCGGGAGCTGGAGCGGCACTTCCGCGCCTTCCACGTGTCCTGTGGCGTCGCCGGTGCAGTGTCTGTGTGGCCTCACTGCATAGGAAGGGCAGAGGAAGAGCTGCCCCAGGCAAGTCCAGTTCCAGCTCCCCATCAGGGACTGGCGGGAGAAGCACGAGTGGGAGAGGAAAGAGGCTGCTGCCACCGAGCTCTCAGCCCCAGCGGGTCCATCGTCTGGTTCCCCATGTGCCTTGGTGGAACATGGACAGATCGGCAAGGATGGCCGGCCACCCTTCAGGCGGAGATGGAGGAGGAGGAGGCTTCTCGCTGGTCTGTGTGAACAGGACAAGCCGTGTAGAACAAAGGCAGATGCCCCGGAGCAGACAGACGCCCCGGCGCAAGCAGATCCCCCGGAGCAGACAGATCCCGCGACGCAGACGGATTTCCCGTCGAAGGAAACGGCGTTTGCACAGCTTGTTAATTCTTACTTTGTTTTGACCTGTGTTTGTCTAGTTTTCTAATGTTTGTAATTTCACCTTTACAAAACCTCCTGGTTCTGTTGCTGTCCTGGTCCAAGCCAGAATTTTGAAACTCCCCTCTTGTGTTTTTTGAAAGTAAATGGCAAGACTGCCTATCATTTGTGCATTGCTTTGTGTTTTGGTGATGAAGCTAGATGATTGCCAGCCATACTTGGTTTTGGTTGGTAATGGGCACAGGCTTCGTTCACACTGTTTCTTCTATGAGGGGCTGGGGCCTCTCAAGCAGAGCTGTTGGAGGGCACACGGGGGAAGGCTGCCATCCCAATGGTCCCTAAAGATGCCCCTTCCGGCTGCGTCCATGAAGGGGAAGAGGTTGGGAGAGGAAGGTGGAAGGGAAATAATTCCCCCTTGAGAAAACGTTGTTTTGGGGTTTTGCTGGTAGGGCAGCCTCGTTCTGTCAGAAGGGGTAGAGAATAGGGCTCCTAGTATTGTTTGTTTTATGAACAATAATTATGTTTATAATTGGTTTGATTAGCTTCAAATCTTTCTCAAAGCCTGTGTAATGCCGAGTGTTTCTCCTTAAAATACCTGTCCCCCCTGCACACCTCCAAGCAGATGTAGTGCTTCCATGGCAGCTTGCAGGCTCCAGCCAAGGTATGGGTGTCCTCTCTGGAAATGTTTCTTGCTCATCTCTTTCCTCTGTCCAGCTGGCAGTGGAATTGGAAGCACACATCTGCCCTGGGACATTGACAAAAATGATCAATTGCCTGGGCCTGAGCATGTGGTGAAAGTGCAAGGCTTGGGCAGCGACGCGTGCCTGCTGTTGTGCCCTGGCTATTTCCAGGCTTGCCTGCCTGTGTGTTTGTGTCTGGAGAAAGGTGCGTTCCAGTGCCTTGCAGCTCCAGGCTGTGAGGATTTTTGGGGTCCCTTGTTCCAGTTGTAGATTGCTGAGTTGGAGAGATAGGAAGGGTTTGGAAGAAGAGTAGGTCCACAGGCTCAGGCCAAAGTGGCCTCTCAGTATGAATATGTGCTGAAGGAAGGAGGGAGGGTGGTGGGGTGTATGCTCGTATATGCAGGTCCTCCATCTTTGCAAACAAGCTAGCCACTCACCCTATTTTCAACAGCATGCCCTAAATCTGTTTTTCTTGGCTTCTTCACAACGGGATGTTCTGTGAGGCTTGCTTTTTTTGAAATCTTAGGTCTGTCTATGACCTCTTTATTGGACTTGCCTTTTGTTTGATGTTTGTGCTCCGAGCAAAAATTGAGGCACAAACCAGTAGAAAAATGTAGCGCTGTTAATATGGATGCTCTGTGAATATAGTTGAGGAACCAGGACCTTTGTTTTGATTTTTAAGGTGTATAAGGAAGTTTAGCTGGTGACACACAGGTTTTGTGACCCTTTTTCTACTTGCTGTTACATTTTGGTTGTTGTTTTTTTTTTTCTCTAAGCCTGACATTCCCTGGAGTTGATTTCATTTTGGAGTGTCCCTGCTGTTGTGGTTCATGAAGTGTTGTGGTGGTTTCTTGGAGGCAGTGATGGTAGTTCAGTCCTGCTTGAATAGTGGGTCTAGCTGGACTTCAGTAAGGCCTTTGACATAGTCTCTTGAAAGATCCTTGTAGAGAAGCTGTTGATGTACGGGCTGTATGAGCAGACGGTGAGGAAGATTGGAAACGGCCTGAATGTCCAGGCCCAGAGGGTGGTGATTATTAGTGCAAAGTCTATTTGGAGGCCAGTAAATAGAGACATAGCCCAGGGATCAATACTATGTCCAGCCTTTCCTTAATGATCTGGATGACGGGGCAGAGTTTGCTGATGACATGAAACTGGGAGGAGTGGCTGATACACTAGAGGGTCATGCTGCCATCCAGAGGGACCTCGATGGGCTGGAGAAATGGGCTGACAGGAACCTCATGAAGTTCAACAAGTGCATGAAGTTCGAAGCCTTGCACCTGGGGAGGAACAAGTGCAGACACCAGCATATGCTTTCCAACTGGAAAACAGCTTGGCAGAAAAGGCCCGGTGTGTTCTGGTGGACACCAAGTTGAACATGAGCCAGCAGTGTGCCCTTGCAGCAAAGAAGGCCAAGGGTAACCTGGGCTGCATTAGACCAAGTATTGCCAGCAGGTCAAGGGAGGTGATTGTTCCCCTTTATTCAGTGCTGGTGAGGCCACGCCTGGAGTGCTGTGTCCATGAATGTGGTGAAGGGGCTGGAGCATCTCTTCTATGAGGCCAGGCTGAGAGAGCTGGGACTGTTTAGCCCAGGGGCTTGGGGGGGGGATCCTATCAATGTATGTAAAAATCTGAAGGGGAGGGAGGGAGAGGTGTGCAAAGAGGATGGAGCCAGGGTCTTTTCAGTGATGCCCAGCGCCCGGACCAAAGGCAATGGGCACAACCTGGAATGTAGGAGGTTCCCTCTGAACATCAGGAAACACTTTTTTTTTTTTCCTTGTGAGGGTGACTGAACACAGGCGCAGGTTGCCCAGGGAAGTTGTGGAGTCTTCATCCTTGGAGAGGTTTAAAAGCTATCTGAACATGGTCTTCGGCAACTGTCTCTGGGTGGCCCTTCTTGAGCAGGGGGTTGGACCAGATGACCTCCAGAGGTCCCCTCCAACTTCACCATTCTATGATTCAGTGAACTTCAGGATGTCATCAATATAAGTGGAAAAATTCATCACACTCTCCATATCTTACCTGTTTTCACCCTGTTTCCACCCGTGCTGGCTTGGGCTGGACCCCCAGCTGATGTCAGTGAGCACAGTTCCATTTAACTGCATTTAACATTTAGAGTTAAGCTGAGTAATGGTTGCCAACAGTCTGGTCCTTCTCTGTCAGACAGCAGAAGAGTTCAGCATTGCACTTGATCACCTCTGAAATAGAAAAGCTGTAACTACACAAGGAAAGCACTTAGGGAAGGTACCAAAGAAATCCATCCTCTCCCTTTTTCAGAGGACTTGGTAGTTAGGCTGGTTCTTTATTTCTGGAAACTAGTTATGCTATCAATTATTGACCATCTTCATCTTGTTGGTTAAATAATTTCTAGCACAGATTGTTTATGCTTAAGGGCTACTACAGAGTCCCATGCAGCAAGTTTTTACATCACTATTTGCCAGAAGGACCAATGCATTTTGCAAGAAATTGTACACTGTGTGTGCCCTATTTCCTTTTTTTTGCCTGTGCACTTCTCCTGCTATCACTATTAGCAAGAAAATGATGACTTTAGTTAACTTTTGGTCTGACACTGCATGGCTGATTCTACTGCAAAGGCTGAGAGGAATCGGTTATCACATCTGATACCTCCATGAGTTTACTCACGAGTTTGCATTTACTCCATGTGTAAATGGAGGCCAGATGCGGCTCCACAAATGTAATTCCATTTGTGTAATACTGGATTATTATTTGCATAATAATCCAGTATTACACAAATGGAATTATATTTTCACTCTGCAGGGCTGACTCCCAGGGAATGAGGTGGGCAGTTGAGGCAGTTCAGTTGAGTTGAGCCACCTACTTGGGCTTCCTGATTTTGTGTTGGAGCTCGGGGAGTTCCTGCAGGGGGTATAAGAGTGAGATCTTTGGGTTTTTCAGTAGAGTGTTGTGCGTGTCAGCTGAAGATGGAGTAAATGTAGGTGGGAGACTCCCATGATGATGCTCTGTGTTGCAGTGAGAGCAGCAGCTCTGAGCAGCTGTGCACAGGAGGGACAGCTTCAGCTGTTTGGGCAACAGTTGCTGCTCCAAGAGCCACTGTGGTCTCCTCCAAGGCATAAGGCTGGGTGGGCTTCGTCAATGAAAGGGCACAGTGCTGCAGAGAAAACAAACGTTTTACACACCTGGGAACCACTCCTGAATCCTCTTCTCAACCAAGTAAACTGTACCATAACTTTGCTGCCATAGGTTTGTGTGTGAGCATTGCAAGATCAGTAAAAATTAGATTATTAGATATGAGATGATACTAAGAATATGCCTGTGTCTATTCAAAGGAAAATGGAGGGATGCAGACCTCAATCCAGAACGTGACCCATATCATACCTGGGAGTATGTGCTGTGCTGCCGGTGGTGCACATGGCAAGGACCGGTGGCCCATCTGTTCCCAATTCCTCCTTGCAGTGATTTCATGCCTGCTCTGAGTCCAGGTTGCTCTGTGTTGCTCAAGTTTTAGAAGGTTAGATGTGATGCAATGAAAGGTGTTATGGGCGCCAAAGTGGGATAAAAAGTAGACATGGCCTGTAAGGGCACTGATTTCCAAATCTCTTACAAGCAAGGCTGCTGCTATCTCTTTGACTAAAATAAGAAGCAGATCTTGTCGACTTTGTGGTCACCAGGGTGTGCACTGCAGTCTGCACACCCTTATCAATTCTCCACCAGCAGTGTAGGCTGAGTAATGTGTGTTTTCACTACAGATACTGTTCTGTGTCTGCCTTGTGGTATGTCTTGTGACTTCTAATTTCAGTTTTCCCTGGGAGTAGTTGGGCAACTATTGTTACCCAGTATTTGTCAGATTATTGCTGATGCATGTCTGTTTCTTTCAGTCATATTGATCTGACTCGTTGCCAGTTAAAGAAAGAAATGCATTTCTTAATGCGTTTTTCTTTCCTCCAAGGAATCTGCTGCTTTTAAGCAGAAAATGGTTACATTTCTTAGCTGTTTTCCTCTGTGGTTAAGATAGGGCAGTGCATGAGGACAGGACCTCACTTTATGTTTGGGCTTGACCCTGTAAACGCTTCCTGCAGCACGTCTCATTTCATGCAGCACCAGATCAGGACTGCTTCAGCAGTAGGTCATGGCTTTTTGTTGGTAGACCAGGGTGGAGGCCAGCTGTTAAGGACACCCCAGCAGGCTGAAGTTCAGGCTGTGTTATTTGGCCATGAGCTGAAGCGTATATGGGTGCTTTCTGTCTCATGGGCAGAGGACTTTGGTCTTCTGGGTTATCAAGTCACCAAAAGTAATGATTGCTGAAATTACTTAATTAAATCATCTAGAAGTCTGGCTTCTACTCCTTCCGTTCTTGACTCCAGAAGTTGGTAACCCCAGATCTGGCTCACGGCCGTTCCTGCTTGGTGTCCCCTGTGGTAGAGCTGCTCCCATGTCAAGTACCAAGACATGCTGTGCCTCCCTCCATGCCATGCCCGCTCCTGGCAAGGTACCGGCCTTGGCTGCAGAAGGCCTGCTTGCTATGTCCGCCTTGACCTGGGGGAAGACAAATTTTATATTTTATTTTATTTTATTTTATTTTATTTTTATTCTATGTTATTTTTCATTTAAAAGCTATCCATCAGTTTGTCAATTGAAAGAGGAGGCAGCCTTCTACACCACTACTTACTCATGTAAACATGCTGATCAGCTGAAACATTAAAGCTAAAGTGAAGTACTATGTCATTTAATCAATGACCAGTGTATACTTCAGCACATCTGCAGTTGCAGGTGGGGGTGAAGTAGTTACCACCATTATGTCAAGTTGTTAGGGTACAGTTAGACACTGGAGATATCTTTTTCATGTGTAATTTCTTAAGTAAATGGTCCTGTAATACTCTGTGCTAAAGAGGGAAGTGAAAAGCAACTGAGACCACCATTTCTGGATGTTACTAATGGTATGGTGGGTTCTATTAGTCAGAACTGGAAACTGTAAAGGACCCATGACCTTTTATAAGTACTCAGCAAAACACTGAGTTGCTGCTGGTCAGTTAAAAGCAGTTTGCTCTTTAATAGTGGTTTATGATTATTTTCACACAGATGGGTGACGAGTTACCTGGGGCAACTTGCAATTGTCCAGCCAGCACTGAAGCAACCTGTGGTAAAGATGAATACGGGGAGGCTCATACAGCAGAGGAGCTCAGCAGATGACAGGGAGCTTGCCCAGGGCCTGAAAGAGGAGGTCAGGGTGGATGTGGGGTATTATGAAACAGCAGATGACAAGGGGACACAGCAAAGGGTTAAAATGAAAAAAGCCAGGCATGAGAGAGTGATAGCCATGTGGAGATCCAGCTAAGAGGATGAAGTGTAATAACACGAGCCAAGCATCAATGAAAAGCAGCCCCGGAGAAGCAGGTAGCAAAAAGAACAGCCAGCGGCTAGGTTTGTTTCTAGCCTCTTGGCATGCATTAGACATCCCCTTCAGGTGTGCCTGATAGCCAGAGGACATGACAGCTTTAGCTGTAGCTCTTTTGTCTCCAACTGTTGTGATTTATGTGCTCAGTTCTCTGGGCTGGTGCCTTGCCTGCCATTAAGAGGGTGATGCATTACAGGATTTTTAGGGTAAATAATTTTTCAGTCAATGTAACCCACCAATTCCCAAGTGGATGAAGTGGTGAATATACCATTCTTATGCTGGTGGCTGCTCTGCTCACCAGGAGTACTTGAGAAGAAAATTTCATCTTTGTTCTACTTGGTGCTGTGCTAGCAAGCACTTCTGAGCAGACTGTAATTCACAGAGCGTTGGGGCCGAAAATGATGCAACCTGCTCCGTGGCCCAGGAGCAGTCTCTGCTCCTAGGACTGTATTTCATTATTGGTCTTCCTTGGCAGGCTATTAACAGTGCGGATTTGCCACAGGTTTTCGCCACTGAAACATTGAGATTTTGCTACCTCTTTGCTCCCTAATACACGTAAAAAGGAGACATGCAGCTCCGCGTTCAGTTTCTGGGGTGAGAAGCGAGAGGCATAAGTGGCAAATGCCACAGAAAACCAACTCCCTTTCCGCCACATGCCAGGGTTTCATGAGCCTGGTCTTTTCCGTAAGATAGCCTACATCTGCACACAGAAGCATGGGAAGCCTAAAACTCCGAGTCCTAATTTAGCCAGGCTGTCTGAGACACACCGGACTATCAGCAGCCTAAATAGTTTTTCATGGCTGTGGCTGTCTTTGAGGATTGCTTCATGTCTGGGTTTTTTACCAGAGCCTGAGGAAGTGAAGTAGCCAACACCAGGTGAAAAGTGGTGGGAGGCAGATGATTAATTTCTGGGCTCCTTTGCAACTTACAGCCTGAACACCTCCCCGGTGAGCTGGGTTTGGCGCAGTGGGGTTTATGGTCATTTCAGAGCATTCGTTTGGAAGCGCTGAGACTATCTGGTTATGTTTTAGGTGTCTTTTTTTACCAAAAATTAAAGGATTTTGGTTATGGTGATGAATAAAAAGATGGAGCAGGAGCTTCAGGGAACATGCAGCAATGACCACCTAATTGCACAGGGACAGAGGCTGTAGGCAGGTTTGCATCTTATACCAAGTTGGATCGATGGCAGGTCCACCTGCCTGTGTGCCACTGTCACTGTTCACTGCCTATGAAGAGCAGGGTGTTAGAAATTAATATAATAGGATATAGAAATAAAGAGTTGTGATTGTGGTTATTTCATTGCCATGGTAAAATAAAGTAAGGACATTTGATAATACTTTTTTTTTTTTTTTAAGAAAAGTTGTGGCAAATGTTACTAAAATAGAGTTCAGGTTTCTGGCAGCTTTGCAAGTCATGTAGACTGTGCTTAGATACAATTTTGATAATGCCTTAATAGTATTTTTTGTTAAAACATATATTAATTAAAAAATCTTCAAAGCAATCCATCTTTGTTGTAGGGCATGCAAAAGGCTAAAGTAATAAACCTTAGCCTCAGGCAGGTTTTAAGGTTGTGCTTGAGGAGAACTCTACAAGTCCTTAAATGGCTGCTTGGAGCAGCCTCCACTTTAGGACCACTTTGAGGCTTAGAGAAGTCCTACATATTGGAAAAGGAGCTGTGGCCTTACATGGGGTTACAAAACTCCCAGTTATTCTTCTGAATGTATCTGTTTATTCGCAGTGCCAAAAGACAAATTTATTCTTTCCTCTGTGCTTTCAGAAGAAGCTCATGTGCCCTTTAAAAACTCAGTAGGAGTTTGTGGTTAACTTACGGAATTAACAGGGATGGAAACCTGAGCGGTTCAGTGCGTTCATTCTTGCTGGAATGACTTATGGTTTTGACTCATGGGGTTTTGTTCCTAAAAACAAGGAATGTTTTGTTCCAGCAACATACTCCAGTGCAGCAACAGGGGGCAAGCATGCTGCCGGTGCTGCGGTTGAGCAGACTGGGCAGTAACTTCATAAAGTAGTTACTTCAATAACCTGTAGTCTTTAGGGTATATGGCCCCTCTGGGAGTGCTTACAGATTTACACATCAAAAATAGTAGTGCATAGGGTCCTTTTAATGCTTTTGAACTACAATACACAATTCTCTGATTCTAAATTATTTAATTACAGGTTAATGAAGTAAGGGACTTGGATACTGTATTACATGCAGAAATTCATGTCTCCGTTCTTGATGCTGCATATAGAACTTTTCCATTTGCAATGGTATTCACATATTGAGGACTCAAATTCCCATTATCTATGCCTTAAGAGTATGGCAAACTCTTGTCATAATATTACATTTTAGTCCTTCCAAAGATAATAAGGTGACTCTTGTTGCATTTCAAAACAGTGTGACCAAGGTGAGGATTTGATCCAGCAGCTACACTTTTCCAGAAGTACTAAGGTACTTGCAGCTATTTGATACTGAGCTATTTTGGCCCTCAATTGAGAAATAAATAGGTCAGGCAAGGCCTTTGAAAGGAATTTAATAGATACATCTCACGCTTGCAGAGAGGCATGAAGCCCTCCTGCTAAAATGAAATTGAGTTCATGAAAGGTCACGGTTATCTTTTAAAGTAAGTTTTTGCATGTCTGCAGAGAAAATATTGCATTAAAGATAAGGGTAGAGTCTCTGTTTTACTGATAATGCTCCAAGTTTTCTTTTTTCCTCCAAATTACAATATAGTTTCCTGCAAGCTAAGCAGCCAGCCTGCTAGATACGACTTTCACTTTATTTCTGTATAGTGACATACCAAACTATTAAAGCATCAAGCAGTAAGTACAAGAAGAACCATGAGCTGCCAAAATAACAGGAAAATACTTTTTTTTTGTTATTTTATTGGTGACTTTGAAGTCCTGCCGTAAGTTTTTCAGAAACTATTGTGACATTGGTAACAATCCCAAGTTGGCTTTATTCTAAAGCCAATTTTGCCTTTATAAGCACAATCACTTACAAATTTTGGAAAGGGTCTAAAAAGGACTTCATATATCTTTACGTATATATGTATATATGAGAGTATATTTATATATACATAAGTATATATATGCATGTAGATAGACGGATAGATGTCTGTACATCTGTATGTATCTACCTACATTTGCATACAGATATATGAAGCATTTATAACCATACTTTGCTCTATCCTAAACTTCCACCAGAAGTGCCTTCCCACTGAATGTAGTGTTGCACACAGGTGATTTTGCATGTGGCACAATGGATGGGGTGGAAACCTCTGGTGGAGAGAAGAGTTTAAATGTACCCTTGGGGCTGGCAGCTAAAGCAAAACAGAAGCTTCCCTGGGCCTGCTAAAACTGATCTGCTTTAGGAGATGTCTATCGTTCCCCTTGAAGCTCCTTGCCCTCCTCAGCCCCATATGGTACCAAATTACAGTACCCTCCGAAGTGAGGTTTGCATGCTGCTGTGGTAACAAGAATTGGCAGGTCAGTCATCATTTCACCCTTCTGTAACCCAGCTATGCTGGATACTAATATCGGTGAGGCCGTAAGAGCAAGGGCTCTGTAGCCCCCACAGGGCCACGGGGTCTGCCAGCTGCTGCAGCTCCTGTGGCTGTGGGCTCACTGTTCCCTGCATCCTGCTCCTGGCTGGCTCAGAGGTGCTGCTGCCACAGCAACTCCCCCCTCTGGCTGCCCTTCAGCTGTACCAAGTGCAGCACCAGCACCAGCTAAAGAAGGGAAATTGGAAGAATCGCAGAATTGGAAAGTCCCACTTTCTCGATAGGGTCATGGGGCACCCCTACCCCTATTTCTACCTTTCATATATCTCAGCTAACCTGCTGAGAGCTGATGTATGAACCTGCAGCTACCTCTTTCCTGCACCATGATCTTAAAAGCTCACGAAGAGGAGCAGGGACTGCCTTACACCCCGTGACCCAACCTTTGACAGCTTACAGCCCGACCCCGGGGTCAGGACACTTCCCAGCCATGTCATGTCAACACAGCTGCAGCAAGGACCAGCTGGCTCTGAGTCAGGGGACATTTGGTTTTGTGAGCAGCACACAGTGACTGCAGCGCGGTGCTGCTCTGCCCCTGGGCAGGGCCTGCAGGCAGGTGGAGATGGCCCCAGCTTGCTCTGAGCCTGCAGACACTCCTCTGGGCCACTCAGGCTGGGGTTAAGTCGTGAATAAGTGATGGTGTCATTAAGGTCATATGGAAAGTTTGGGTTTGGAAAGCTGAGATAGCCCTTGCTGAATATTGGGATGTACTTGATTAAATAGAGGTCCGGAGGATGTTTGTTATTGAATAACACAGCAGAAAGAAATACAGGGAAAACGCTGTTTTACAAGTTCAGAACATAGTCTGCAGCCTGTTACGCTCCTGCTCGCAGAGAAGCTCCACACCAAGAAAATGGTTTAAGGGAACTGCCCCATCCAGCACCTGCAGGAAGGCCTGGAACAATGACCAACACAGGAAGGATGTTGCAGGTGGATACAGCACGTTTGTGCCAAGGTGCAGAGCAGGAGAGAAGTCACCATGGCTCCAGCGGACGCCAGATGTTTTATAACTTTTCAGTATGTTTTGCAAAGCATCCCATGGATGATCGCAGAGCTAAGGAATAAGACTAACAGCCCGCTGTGTTAATACTGGGTGGTTTTACACTGTAAAGGTGGTATTTCGTGGCCTCTTCACTTCAAAGGTGGGAACTAACAGAGGCTGAAGCGAAAAGGGAGTTGGAGATTAGCACTGCTCTTGGGAGAGCAGGAGAGAAGGTTGAAGGCAAGACTGAAGAAGGTGGTGATGCAAGTGGTTAGGGAGTTGGGATTTTGAGAGAAGAGGGTGTTTCTCGGGAGTAGTGAGCCAACGGGCTCTCCAGGCACAGCAGCTGCAGGGTAGCAGTGGTGGGGATGAGGCAAATCTGTGCCCCAACACAACTGCTGCTCCCCGGCCCCGTGATGGAGGGGTGCCACAGCAGCTGGAGCTTGGGCGTCAAGTCTCCATCCCCTCAGCTCACCCCAGAAGCCTACCCTAACCCAACAGAGCTGCTGGAAGCCTCCTTGTATCCCCGCCAGAGCAGCAGTCAATGCAGAATACAGCTCAGGCTTTTGAGGTGTTCATCAGGGAAGGAGGAGTGTATAGCAGAACAGATAATTCCTAACCAAGAGGGAAACCAAAAAAGAACTCTTCGGGCATGTAAGGCCAATAGGAAATGAGACAGTGGTAAGATGCCACTGGACAAGGACACTTTTATCACT
The DNA here is from genome assembly GCA_008711295.1 of Anarhynchus alexandrinus. Lineage (NCBI taxonomy): Eukaryota > Metazoa > Chordata > Aves > Charadriiformes > Charadriidae > Anarhynchus > Anarhynchus alexandrinus. Next base: position 2,505,791 of record VUYV01000084.1, on the reverse strand, counting down.
TCATACAGTGTCGCAGTTCTGCTAGTGGTAAGAGTGATTTGGTGGGCAGCATGGTACTAGTGAATTAGTGGGTTTCATTCTCCACGGTTGATATTTAGCTACCCTCTTTCATAAGTATCAAAAATACTTAAATGGCAGAAAAGTAAACAAAGCCTTACCACAAAGTCTGGGCATGAGCAATGCTAAGCAATGGCTTTTGCTACTAGTATTATATATATATATGTTTAGGAGGCCAATTCTGGAGGTAATTGGTGTGGGAGCCTGGAGCAGATGGCCTAACACACTGGCCTTTGCGATTGTGAATAATGTAAGGTAGCAGGCACGTTGCCCTTCGGAGGGCTGAAAAGATCTTGGCTAAATCCCAGCAAGACAGGAGGGAAAACCCTGGAGCAGATCTTAATATGATAAAAATTGAGACCCTTCCTCTTGTTATTTGAAACGTTTTCTCTGATACAGGCCAATGACGACTTGGAAATAATACATGCACCTTCAGTAAGTCTTCTGAAATTATTCCTATGTTATTTTTGTCTGGTTTAAATTGGTTGAATAGCTATGGGCTCATTCTGCCGTTACTTTGGTGTTTGCAAGCTTTCGGATTCACTGCATATGCCCTTATGTTCATATTTGTATTTGTGACTCCCCCAAAGTTTTACAGGACACAGCACATCTCCAAAGATTGCTTATTCATTATATAAAACCCGCTGAACTGGAATCCAAATTCTATCCATTCTCTGTTGGCCACTATTCATTTTCCATTCATAAACTTTTATCAAGTAACGCCAGGCGGCATTCAGGCAGCGCGGCAGCCAAGAGGTGAAGTAAGCCATTCACAAACAAGTCACAGGCTGATAGTCACCCCGTAGACAGTGGTTGGTGAATCATACTGAGCAGCGAATACATCCTGAACGTCAGGATCCTTTCACATGCTGAAGGAAGTGTTGCAATTTTACTCATTTGATCTGCGTATTGCTCTCCGGAGGCTTTCATCCCCACGTGTTTCTTTTTACAGTAGTTCAGGGTCATATTACGAAATCTGGAATTCTGCTAAATTCAAGCAAACTTGCTCAGTATGACATTTAGCATCTTAATTCTGCAATAAGATATGTCAAACATATGGCCATATAGCAACACGCTAAAATGTGAATTTACTTCGAGTTGCAAGAGGAATGCTACACATACATATACAGGGCTCTGCATAGACAACACAGGAGCACGCATGCTGCAGCTGTAAGTGGAAGGGAGACTACAGCTCTGCAGGGTTTTCCTGTCACCTCTGCAGCCTTATAAGCCCATTCGTGGGTGGAAGTGCAGAGTTAACAGCTAACGGCAAAAGATTTTGCCTATGGGTGAATCTTACCCTGCTAGTTATGATGTGACTTTTGCCTGGAAAATGGCAAGTGCCAGGGAGGGGGTGAGGAAGAGATACAAATCTCTTCACTATAAATATTTCTTTTGAAAATATCCTGGAAAAAATATTTCTTAGTTTCACCTATTTCTTAACCCTGTTGGTATTGCTTAGATGGCAGTGACACCCTGTGGTACCAGCTGCTGGTGCAGCACTTGGCAGTAGTTTATTCAGGAAGCCAGTATAAGATTGCAGTAACAAAAAGTCCAGGGATGTTACTAATTTATCTTCACAGACTACATCCTCCATCCTCCTTGACTGCCTTTGCACTAAGCAGGGTGTCCCTTTCTGGATTTAAATGTCCTGAAAGTAGCTACTGCCTCTTTCTGAGCTTTTGTGCAGTGCCTGCATAGTGAGTCTCTCTGGTTCGACTCACATCTCTTGGCTTTATGGTAAGAGGGATCAGCTGTAGTAACAAACCAGTATCGCATCACAGTGCACCTTTGCTATATAACTTAGTGAAAATGCTTGCTACCTCTTTGCTTGCCTTGGTGAGCAAGGAAAGCTTGTGGTTGGAGGGGACAGTGTTCATCTTGGGTATTTTCTCTTTTTCAGGGAGTTCACGAGTCAAAAGGCGTGACCGAAGATTATTTGAAACTGGAATCCCTGATCCAGAAAGTCGTTTCTCCTTACTTGGGCACATACGGTCTGTATTCCAGTGATGGACCCTTCACGCACTCTTCCTGTATCTTGGGTAAGAATAACAGAGACTGGATTTGACACAGCACAGAGGGCTTCACCAAAACCTTGGTCCACACAGGGCCAGGGCCCACATGAGAGGAGACTGCCAGTATTGATGCAATGCAGTCAGGCTAAGGACATGCTCTTTGCAGTGGGCAAAGTCACAGTGAAACTTGCTAGTGGCAGAAAATGAAAACAGATCATATTAGTGCTCATTAATAAATCTGCACATCTAGAGTGTGTTTAGCATTTCCATTCTACCTTTTAATGAGAGAGCTTTAACGCAGGATGCTTTATGGACAATGAGAGGAAGAAGCAGGAAGCCATTTCTAGAGTGCTGTGTAGTGTCTGTTCGTTAGATCACAAAGATCATACAAGTCTATTTAAAGCAGGGAAGAGAGTAGGAATTTGTCTTAGAGAAGACTAAGCGATAAGCCTTCAAACATGTAAAAGCTTTCTGCGGACTGGAAGGTAATAAGCTCCATTCCACTGGAGATAAGAAAAAGAGTGGACCACCCGTAGCAGGGGAAATTCAGATTACGTGGAAGGAAAAATCTAATGGTATATAAAATGCCCCTGGAAGCTGTTAAATCTTCGCTGCTAGAGGCGCTCTATACGTGTCACATACATAGGCATCTAAAAGGAGCAAGGTGGGTAAATGTCTGGTGACAAAGGCTGAGTGAGTGACCTTGAATCCCTTCCAGCTTGTTTTCTATGATTCTTTGACTTCTGACGCATTCAGTGACTTCTGTGAAGGCACGATTTGGCCAATATGAAGGTCTTTTGAATATCCCACGTAATAATTCAGTCTGTTGAAAATGCAAGGGGGATACTACCAGCGTAAATCAAAAAGGAAATGTGGTAGTACCTGAGTACTTTAATGTAAATACTGTGATGGCCCGCTTCAATAGAGAAAATAGAGGGGAAAAAAAGTTCAATTGTGTGTTTTGTATGCAGTCAATTTAATCTGTTTGCTTGTCAGAAATGGTCAATAAGGTAGTTGATTTTCCCCGAAAGCTAAATGGAAAAATGATTTTATTGCAGTAGGCATTTAAGAAACAAATCGGTTTTATGTGAATAAGTGGAGGCCAGTTATTTATGGAACATGGTTCAGGATTACTACTTTGTATTTGTTGCTTGGCATTAAAAGACCACAAGCATTTAAATGGAGCCCCAAACTGACGGTTTCTGAATACAAGCTTCTGTACATCAAGACAGAAAAAATGCACCCAAAGAGAATAAAACTCCAGTGAAGTGGGTTGTTAGAAAACAAATGTTGTATTGTGTAACTGCAGAAGATATGAAGGTTTTGGTGGACTGAGCACTTACCCTTGCTGCGGTTTGTGGCAGTACCCCTGAATAGGTCTTACTATAGTCAGTGAACTTGGATCCAAGGGAGTTGAGTGCCTAAGTCTCTGCTGCTTTTTAAACTAATGCATCTAGTTCTGTCCAGCTATTTTGGTAGTATGATTTAAAGCTCTGACATATTTTCCTTGGGACTGGTGAGGCCTCTGACCCCTTTTCTTCCCCATCTGGCCAGCACACCCAGCCTTCCCCTCTAGCCAAGCCTTGGTATGACCAAAAAGCCAGAGTTCCTGTGGCTGGGCAGCCACAGGGAATCTTTTCTGTTTGCCAGGTCAAACTCATAACAAAGAAAAAGTCCAAAAGTGAACTTGGTTCAGTTGATTTCACTGCTGAGGCAGAAACTGCAAAATACAATCTTAAGTACAGAAACTGGCTTTTTTAGTAGTACAGCATATGATTGGAATTTGTGTCCAGGTAAGCACATAATTATAATTTTAGAAGAGACTGGTATTTGTAAAGGAAATTGCATGGTTTGGAGGGGAACATATACCAGCATCCTAATTTAAAGCCGACAATTTATATGCAGTGGCTGTGGTTGACTTCCAGAGTATAACTCGGTTCCCTTCTCCAGCTATGCCCCTTTCATGGGGATCGTGAAGTGAGAGTAGCAGGCATAAAGCTTCAAAAGTGAGACCTGCTATTCGCAACGCTTTTTTTTTTTTTTTTTTTTTTTTTGGCACAAGTGAGTCTGAACAGTGAAGTCTGCAAAAAGTTTTCATGATGATTATTTTGGTCTAGCTGCCAGAGAGCACTCCAGCGCTAAACCACTGTTGGTGGATCTCCGTGCTGACGTGCTGCCACCTGCTGTTCATCCTTTGGAAAGAGCCTGCTTGGTTCACAGCAGCATTCGTACAATCACTGCCAGATCGAGTGCAGGTTTGTTGCCCAAAAAGGTTGCTGTGGGCACTGCCCACCAGTTAACGTTTCCAAACACTCTTGGTGCTCTCTCCTTGTGTCGTCACTGAACGATGCTTTGCATCTAAATTTTTCCAGAATTATTAGTAAGGCTGCCTGTCTTAATCCTCGTGCCCCAGATTTGAAGAGAGCTGATTTTCCAAGGGTGGGTGGAAAAGTTACAATTTCAACTACTAGAAATTAGTGATCACCTTTATAGCCTGAACAATGACAGAATTGCGCTGTCTGTTCTTGTCTAAAGAAAGCATTTGCAATCGTATATCAGGTCTCCCACAATATTGACTGTTTTACTCCACCTGCTGAAGTTATATGAATATAAGGGAATGTCAGCTATTGTGTGTAAAGATGTGTTTGGTGTCTTCAATATGGTAAAGAAATCTAGGAAATCTGAATCCTAGGGATCTATAAAACCAGCAAAATGTATTCTTTTAAAAAAGTTATTGTCATTCAAGAAAAGCTCATGAACATTCAGGCCTTGACTTTTCTTTTGAACACCTGTAATTATGAGTACCACAAAAATAGGAGCCTTTGCAGATACTACTCTGAATCTTTCTCTATTTACAGAGAAGCGGTTCTTCAGGCGTTCAAAATCAGGTGACATCCTTGCCAAGAACCCCGTGGTGCGATCGAAAAGCTACAACAATCCACTGCTGACGCCAGTGGCCGAGTATGAAACCGAGGGCATGGCTGCCAATGGAACAGGCATCCGAAGGCACTCTGTTTCGGAAATGACTTCCTGCCTGGAGCTACAGGGGTACTCCAACCTCACCACCATCATGGACAACGGTTCCAAGAGCTCCATGACAGCCACAAAAAGCTCACTCTCAGGAGACCAGGAGAGGCCCAGCACTGGGTCAGTGCAGTGCTCTAGCAAACTCAGCACAGCTGAGCAACAGAAAGGACTCTTCCACTCAATGGACGACCCACATAGGTCTTATGAGCTGGACAGGGACCCTGCCTTGATTCCAGTTCCTTCTTCCAGCCCTGAGAACATAGTGGATCAGATTTTGGAGTCAATCGACTCTGATTCTGAAGGCATTTTTATTGATTTTGGCCGAGGCTGTTCCAATTCATCAGCATACAACGTGGACGTGAACAGACAGAGCATCATGTGAAGGACATTGGGAGACAAACGTTGGGTTTTAATATTATATACAAAAGTTACTAACGCATTGAGTTGGACTATGGGCAAGCTATATATGTCTTGGGCAGAACCTCTGTTGTAGGTCGTCACAGCTGTACTGAAGTAAACAAACACAAGTTTACAGCAGGCAGGGATCTGCTGCAAGGGGGAAGAAACTCCAACCACTTCCCCCTGTCCCCATCACTCTGCAGTCGGATTTCCTATTGTCTTTATAAACTTAGGGGTTCACAAGCTGACAAGTGTCTGGTAAAATGCTATTAGTGAAGCTGGCAGTGTTCGTTCAGTAAAACAGCCTGGCAAATACCTGTGTTCACTTCTAATTTTCTCAAGAGATTTCCTGTAGATGGCAGGTTGTGCTCTGAACTGTAACACCTCAGCCAGAGTTAAAACATGTCCTTTTAAAAAAACAAAAAAACCCAGAGGCTGTGGGCCTTCATGCCACAGAACACAGGGATAAAGAAGTCTCTCTTAATCTTTTTCTTGTACATCTTGTATGTACTCCTTTGCCTAATGGTGAGGTAGAGTTCTTGAAGAAAGGCAAATAAACAGAAATGTGCTACCTGATGTCACGCGATGCCTCATGTCTGATGTTCTGTTTCACAGCCAATACCTTGTGTCTGTGAGAGAGCTGTCTTGAAAATGGCTTTTAAGGCAGTGTTAATTTGCTCTGAATATGGCACTTCCAAGAAATCTGTGCACTGTCAACTCCTGGAGCATCCATTGTATGGAGAGATTCCAGCAGAATTCAACTTACTTGTTTCCTAAATAAATAAATAAATAAAAATATGGCCTCTCAGTGGAAATTCTCATTATATATTTATATTCTTAAAAAATACAGTCATGCATATATACTGTCATTATGTGTTGATATTTGAGGAGTGTGAACTGTGCAGCTCTTCTCATCCTGAGCACTCCCAGCTCTTTGATTGTGCCTCGCAGTAACATGGTGTTGTAAGAGCTGTGTCAGTGGTTTTACAGAGGATTGATGCACATGATACTAAGGTGAAGTAGAAGTCCTGATGCGTGACAGATTTTTGATCAGATGGTTTTACAGTGAAGAAAGCGCTACTTCACGTCACTCCATTCTAGGCATTTCCTCTGAAGGAAAGAGTCAGTCGGTAACTCCTGAGCTGCTCAGCAGTGACTGCGTGTCAGTTTGGTCTGGCAGCGCCCAGCTCTTAGCTCAGATGCTCAAGGACTCTCCAGCTTCACTCTGCACTTGCACTGCTGACCCCAACATTCACCAAACACTTCCTCAGGCTTTGATAATGTTTCTAGGCTCAAGGCTCCACTTCTGATACTTCATTTCCTTTGGCTTCACTACCTGATCTTTTGGAAAGTGTTAGCTCAATCTTCTGCTATCGCCCTGCTTCACTGCTGGAGATTTCAGCTTCTGGATAGATGTGCAGGCTCCCCATAACACAGGGATTTGAGAACCTCAGAAGCCAGATTAGGAAGGAGCCCCATAAATGAGGCAGGCGTTTGGTGTCTGTTGTGCTGCTTTGTGTTTGGCATGTTCAGCTGTGCAGCCTCCCCTTCAGGTAGGCACTTACGTTAGGTCATACTTAAAAGTTTCTTTTACACAGAGATAAAGAATTGCTTCTATGTCCCAGCAGTCTCAAACCTAACAGCCAGGGAACACACCTGGATGGGACCATCTGATGGGGGCAGAGTCAGTGCAGAGGGACTTAACACCGACTGGCAGAAACGGAGGTGCAGCAGAACGTACCCTCAATAAGAGCCTGGGGGGATCTTTGAGGTCCAAGAAATGAAACAGCTCAGGATGCAGGCACCTAACTAGCCTTCTGGATGTGCAACTAGAAGTTGCAGGTTATCAGGTCACCCATTTGGCCGCTTCCTGGCCATGGTGACACCTGTACAATCCCGCAGTTGTGCACCAGTACTTCATTCCTGATGGGGCTGAATATGTTGGCAGCTCACTCACATCTGAGGTTTATCAGGTTCCTACCAACTGGTTGGTACTACCTATGGGTGTTTGCCCACCCTCTCCTAGCAGGGGGGCATGATGAGCCCGCAGTCTTAAGGCACATTTATGGCCACATTTGGCCCTATGCAAACCACAGGAGAGAGAGGAGGTCTCACTGAACTTGGATCCAATATATGACAGGATTGGTGACTTCCAAAGTGTCCTAAAGTGGCACAAGCCCCCATACTGGCACCCTCAGTCTCCACCCTCATTCCTTCTGACAAATGCTGTTCTGTTTCCTGAATTATTATTTAGATTGAAGAAGAACAGTATCCACAGCCTTGTTCTAAGGACACAGTGCAGGGGAAGAGAAAATAGATTCAACCCCCTACACGAAAATTTAAAAATGTGGACCAAGGCCTCTGCACACCTTCTTCCCTTAGGGAACGTTAATAAGAGTCATAAGCTTACTTAATTATTGGGAAACATTTAAACACAGTTTCAACTGAGAAGAGAAAGGGGCTGCTAGGACCCTTCCCACCTGAGCTTTTGCACAGTTAGTGCCCTCCCCTATGACAGGAGACCTTGATTCCCCGGGTATGCTGGCAATGAACTAATCTCTCCCACCTTGCACGCATGGAGCTAGTGAATGAAAATCCCTCCTCTAGCTGTTTTAGGTGGCTATTTAAAGATTGTGTTCAAGATGGTGACCGCATAAGAGGAGTATTCCTAACAGACACCTCAAAAAACCTCAAAGAGGAGCAGGATTTAGGAAACAGTCTTGTCTTCAGTGTTTCCTCTTGGCCAAGGCAGGCAGCCTGGTGCCTATTGTAAAAGCTTGAACTTGGACACATGTGCTGTGTGGGGAACCAGCTATCCCAGAGCATTGTAGCATCGCAGCCCAGCACTTCCAATCTAACTGCTAACTTCCAATTTCTAACTCTTACACTTAAAGTGGCTTCTTTAGGGGCAAAGCTCTAGCAGAAGAAAGATCTAAGGTAGGCTTTCATTAGCAAGCACATGGATTCTTCAGCAGATGCAGACCAAGCCCTGTTCACCAGGACTACACTGGAGAACAGGAGAAGAGAAAAGCAAAGCCAAGACCAGCCCAGCCCCACCCCATCCTGCCCCCAAAACTGTGATTACCAGCTGTGACAGGGTTGAATGAGTATTTAAGGAAGTTGGGTTCAGACCTCTTGGGATTCATTACTTGTTGTTAGGATGCTCTGTGAGTGCTGCTGAGTTGAAGGAAAAGGCTTATGTTTATCCTTTTTAGGATGAAGAGGATCTCAATTGGCAAATCTTAAAGTAAGTTAACCTGATGATGCTGTAATAGAACAGGCTGAGCTCTGCTGCTGCAGTGGTTTAGAGCTGGCTGAACTAAACTTGCCTCTTTGCTAGCAAATGTGGTATCCACAAGTGTTTTGTCTGCTGTGCTAAAGCTCTTCTGCTGGGCTAATGACTAAAGAAGGAGCAAATGCATTCTGACTTGAAGGGTTCCAGCTGCAGTTTCAGGGCTACTTTTTAATTAAAGAAAACATTATAAACTCAGCAGGCTTGCTGTGAAGAGCCTGAAAATCTGAAGTCAGAGTTAAGTTCCCTACTGCAATGGTGATAGGGTGGCATTTTGTCTCTCCTTCAAGTTTCTATTAAAATATGCAGGCGGATACAACTGTAAATTGAATAACTGGATGTGGTGGTCTAGCTAATTCCTGTGAAAGTCACCATCTCTGTTGTCCTCAGAGACGAAGCTTCTCATCAACTTTTTCCCCAAGAAGTGGCATGACTGGCGGCACTATGGAGTTGAGAAAGATGTAGGTGGAGCTGTGCTCTAGCTCTCTGCTTTGTGCCTTTGGGCAGGTCTGGTTTGTATCTGCCAGATCACGTGTGTGAACATGCTTTATTTGTGAATGTGCAAGGTGCAGAGGGGCATGGAGTCAGACATAGCCCTGGGAGGACGGAGCATGGGAATGATGCTGAGCCAGGTGCGTGCAGGCAGTCAAAGCCCAGTGTGCCGGTGTTCAATGACTTTAAATGCTGCATAGATGTGAGACTACCCTAATTTGTGACCCTTCTACTAGCAATCCCAATGCAGACAGGTCAGGGATGTGGTCTTTTTAGAAACAAATCATGGAATCATTACAAAGGAAAAATGGGTATCAAAGAGTGCAGGTTCTTGCCAAAATATATTTATGAAGTGATGGCTTTCAGCTTTCAAATGCTGCTACATGGCAGTGTCCCAGTGCACCAGTGATACTCAAGCTTTATCCCTAAGGGGGCATTCTCGGTATGCCAATTCTTCCTCTCCACCCTTCCTTTGTTATGATAAACCGTGGCATTTTATATCCTAATCCAAAACTCAAAAGCTCTCTGCCCTTTCCCTGGTTGGGACAGGTTCCAAAACCCTATGAGGGAGATATAGAGCAAGAGATAGCACTTAAAGCTCCTGTCATCTGGCACAGCAGGGTCAATGTTACTCAAGCAAAAGGAACAGGGAAACTAACCTCATGAACAGCTGCTGAGCTCTGTGGAGAAGTAATGCAGCTCCCTGGAGCACAACTGGAAATTGCAGAATAATTGGCTGCAAATAATGCTGCCCCAATAGCGGCCTTTTTTTTGGTAGAAAAGGGGAAAATTACTTTCCTTATTCAATTAGCTCCTGGCAAGCTGGTTTTGATAGTGCTTTTGACTAAAACAAATGCCATTGCTGATACCTTCTGAACCACTAAGCTGTGGTGACAGGAGAGCTATGGGCCACCTTCTTCTAGGGCCACCATACAGACATGTGGGTATATGAAAATATCTGATATCTCTCTAGAGTTCTGGTTAGAGATATATGTATTGTCCCTTTATTCAGATACTATCCTGTAAGAACATATTGGAAATAAAGATGTCAGAAAATCCTTAGTGTTAATTTTGAGCTCTGGTCTGCAGAGGTGTGACTGTTATTCCCGAAATTTTCTCAAATTACCAGAAATTTGATGGGGGTAGCAGAAACCCAGGTATCAGTCAAGCTGGCAGTGCTGCCGATAACATATGCAGCCATTTTAATAATACATAAATCCTTGCCACCATGCTCTCCAGGAGAATAAAGCACTTGGTTTACAATTGAAGTCTTGTTTGCACCTTTCCACAAAGGAGAAAAATACACTTCTATAAGGGGAATAAATACATTTTGCCTGGTAAAGCCTTCTAACATCCCTTTCTCTTCATTTGGCGTGGTAGCAACAGCAGCAGGTTGCTGTGCTCAGTGGTTTGCAAGTTCCTAGACTCCTCTTCCTCTGCAAAGGGAGGAGATGGTGCTTGGGGCTGGAAGAGCAGACCAGCATCTCGAGATGATGTGGGTGAAAGGTGGCAAGAAATCAGCTGGGCTGTTGCGTCCTCTAAAATCCAACTCGGGTTAGAGCTTCTCAAGGCAGATTATTCATCTTAACTGGCAGCAGGCTTTGGAAAACCACAGACCACCTGATGTTTGTTGGGCTGATGCGGGTCAGCCGCCAGCCTGCCCTTCCCAGGAGGGCAATGTGGAGAAGAGCTGCCAGAGAATAGCTGCTGGAGGCATCCATGGTGGCTCCTGGTCATTCCTTATGGCCTGAAGTATCTCAGGCTCCTGCCTGTTTTCTGATGTTACTGACAGATTAGGGATCTCTGAGGGATGGAGGTTATACCAAATGATTGAACTCCTGGAACTATTGAGAGATGTGCCAGAAAGTAGTTCAAGTATTTTGTGTGGTCCCAGGATACCACAAACAAGTGGACACAAACTCTCCCAGGTGCCCTGTCTTGGCCTCACTGGTCCATCAAAAACAATGGTTAAACTCAACTGGTTTCATCAGACTCAGAATTAGGCTAACGTGTCATTTCTCAGAAATCCCCTACCTGGCTTAAAGCTGCTGCTTACTCCTCCGTATCGCTCTCAGAAGCCACATTTTGGGGAGATCTGCAGAAAGGATTGAGCTTTGACCTACTATCATAATATCATGATTACGCTGGCATTTTAATATTATTCAGGCAGGTAACTTGGTTAGTAATTGAATAATGAAAATAGCCTGTTCTTTCACAAATGGTGCACCCCTCAGGTCTTGTAGCGCATAATTGGATTAGCGAGTTGGCTGCTCGCCTGCCTATAGCAGGATTTCCTACCTGAGTGAGGAACTGCCGGGATGCTCAGCCAAAGCCAGAGGAGAGGGAAGGGAAAACTGGGTGTGTGAACAGCCGTGGAACTGCTGGGCTAATAAACCTGCCAGAAGTTTAGTGTTAGTTAGTTGCCTTTGTAAAATGCGGGGGGGGCTAAGTTTTTAATTCTATTACTGACAGTCTGCATCAGCATTTTCACCTTAAGATTGCTGACTCTTCCAGAACATACTTATTTCCTAATTATTTTCGGAGGGGTTAGTTGTTGTTTTTTTCATTGTGAAAGCAAATAGATAGTCTTAGGCAGAGCTTTAGCTAGATTTTAAAACACATTCCCTTTATAAAGCCCAGCCCTCTGAACTCTGGGTTTGGAAATCAGGACTTAAAGGGAGTTCTTAGGGCACTGTTGTCTTTACGATGAAGATTAGTCTTGCGATCAGATCGCTGAGCTGGAACTCGAAGACTGGGATGGCTTAATTCCATATCCTCCACGGGCTTTTTGCATAGATTTAAGCCACTTAATAGCACTATACCTTTTCAGAACATGGTGATAATATTCTTATCTGCCTTTCTTACATTTTAAATTGTCGAGTGGATTGTCTGCTGCTTACAGGTTTAATGATTAAGCATGGACAACAAGAGGAGAGGAGGCAGTGCACTGGAGAATGATTGAATGTAAATTAGCGATGCAACCTTAACTTTTGTGTATTTCACTTTGTTGCCATCATATTCTTTTAATGTAGCTGCACCACTGACTTAAGTCTATACATGGTAATTAATTCTTATTTATGATCCACTCCCTGTCTATTTTCATGCCTTGTTTGGCTTTCCTCCTCAACAGCAATCTTTACTGACACATTTACAATGACACTAAGCTCTGTTTCTTTGGCTGATGTTATGTCAATACTCTCCGAGATTTGAACACTTCATGTTTTTTTTCCTTCAATCCGTGTTACTTTGTGCTTATCAGCATTGAGCTTCTTATTGCCCATTACCCTAAATAGTTTAGGGCCTTCTGAAATACCTCATGTTCTGTCCTGAATATACTCAGTAACCCCAGGACAAAATTTCTTTGCTTCATGCTTCATCCATCTCTTCCAATCAAAAAACTGGAAGACATTAGGCTTGGTTTCCAAAGAGGAAGATTTATCTTCCCACTTGCAGTAGTTTTGTGGAAAATTGAGATCATAATGTTCTGTTCTTCATGATCACTTGAGCATTTTTTCCCAGACACAGATGTAAAGGTTGCTAGTTTATAAGTGTGTGGATCATACCCTCAGGCTTATGTTAAAACACAGGTACGGTACTTGTGCTCTCCAGTTCTCTACAACAATGTCTGTCTCTCATAAAAGACTCCATTTGCTGTGCATTATTAAGCCACTTCATTCTTAAACCTCATGGCTACGCAATCATCTGGGATGGTAAAACACTACAGGAAGCTGGAGAAGGTGGCAACCTCTTGGGGTATCCACAGGCAATCTCTTTACATGGTAAGATAGAGAGGTAAAAATAGAAATGGAAATGTTGCACCCCAAAAATCAGAAGCAGAACAGCATGTGGATGCTGGAGCAGACAAAAATGGCAAAATTTAACTGACTTCAGATGCAGCTAAGATCTCACCCCACATCTGCACCAGCAGCTGTGTAATGTCCCTATTCTTAAACCTTGTTCAAGCCTGCCTGGGGGAAGAAGATGAACAGAAATTGTTCTGAAGAAAAAATTGTACAGAGCTCTGAAGAATTTTTAAGGCTTATGAGGGGAGGAATTTGTCAGGACAAGGGTGGAAAACACTTTCAGTTTTACTCATTCAATTTAAATCCTGATTTGTTATACAAATGTTCCCGATCTTTTGCAAAATCAGCTTTTAAAATTATTTTTAACTGCTTTTTGTGTCATCCACTCCAGGAGTGAGGCGTGGTGGCAGTCGAGTACATTGTACTGCTAGCAAACCGGGCGGTACTCAAGTGGATAAAAGCTTTCTGAAGAAAACTCCAGCTTTCCAGGTCACGTTGACTGAGAGGAGGAAGAAAGGGCTTTGTTGCGCAAACATTCCTGCGACTCCCCAACTGCTGCTGTGCACAGGGAGGGGGAAGGCAGTCAGCTGCACTCTCTGGGATACGATGAACGTTGCTGAGAAAAACAGGCTTGGGATATTAGGTATTTTCTAAATTCCCTTCTCCATTCCTTGGGTCAAACACCAAGGACTGTTCATGCACAAAAGGGCATCTGGATGGCAAGACCCAAGGTGGCATCTGAAGTTTTACTTTGTCAGATGCAGATACAGCCAAACACATCTGGGGCAGCGCTAGTCCCCCGCCTCCTCTTTTTCTTCTACTTCCTACAAAAAAGTAATTACTGGTTATTGACAAACAGCTCTAACATTTTGAAATTGGCCTTGTATATGGGTCAAGCCCTGGAAGGTACTACAGATGCATCCATGGTGTATGGATCCATCCAGATATTTCCACTAAACTCTGTCCATGGGGCATCAGGAAGCCTTCTGCAATCGGAGACTGCAAGCATCCAGCACAGCTCAGGATCTGGCCTCGTCAGTCTGGAATTAGCAAATGATGAGGAAAGAGAGGAAAACTGATGCCACACTTAGCAGGGGAAGAAACCGCGCGTTGATGCCTCCAGTTGGCATGTGCAGTGTGGAAGGACCACTCACGTGGTTACTGGGCAGATTCAAGTGAATCCAACATTCTGTCAGCAAGAATCACTTAATAATTTGCTCATGCTGAAGAACTAATTTGATATTCTACCTTTTGTATCTTCCAAAAGTTGTTCCTTAAATGTTGTGCGTGGGCAGGAGTTCTTGGCTGGTAATGCTGCAGTTTAAATGCTTCATTTTAAGTGCTCACAGCGGATGTATCAGTCTTGGTTCAGGTTGTAGGAGTATTCAAATATAGCGCCAAGTCACTGCTGAACAGTCTCGTATATAGGAAGATATGATATTTTTTTTTCCTTACTCTTGAAACTGACATATATTTTCCTCTTACTGGTTAAGTAGAGTTCAGGGATTTATGTGTGTGGTGGATGGGGTTTTTTTACTTGTTTCTTTTTTCCCAGAGGATGCTTTAAATCAAACCTGAAGTCCTGCTTTTCTGCTCTGGGCACGTTCTGGGATTGCCTCCCTGTCTTTTCTAATACAGATGACTATACTGTTCTTATTTCTTCTTTTGTACAGTAACCCTGCCAGCTAGCTCACTGGGACGCTCTGTGACAAAAGCTGACCACTGGCTTCATGTAAGGAGATGCTCCCTCAGCGGTGCGCCAGTGGCCAGACTGCATGTTTAAGGAGGGAGACGTAACTGCAAACGGGATTGACTCAAAATGGCTATGCTGTTTGGTCTTTCCACTGGAATTTCTCTTTTCCCTCATTGATCTAGTCATTGGCCTTTCTGACCAATCTTGTTGACTCTACAAGCTACAAAGAAAGACAACACAATAATCTTGCTGGGGTTCAGAATCTGTTTCCTGGGCTCCTTTTGCATGGTCAGGAAGCCTGTTGGTGAGGGAGGTGAAGATGGCACGGAGATGCACCCAGGGCTGAGTGTCTCCTTGGAGGTACTCCTGTTGAAGCCTGGCTTACAGAAGACAATTTCTCATCTCATATGGTCAAAAGTGGTGAACAGCCTCCTTCAGCAACACCACCTCTCTCTTCCCCAGACTAAAGCACATGTAAAAATTACACAGACTAAGGAGTCCACTGAGCATAAATGCTTCCCCTTCCAGCGGAGGCTTTTCAGGAGGGCTATGCAGTGCAAGGTTTGCTCAAGTCACTGCCATAAGCTGATATTTTCCCAGTGTAGGAGTCCAAAGGCAATTCTCAGAGGGGAGATCCTTCCTCAAAACTGGCTGGGTACAAGTCCGTCTTCAGACTAAGATTTCCTACAGTCTGTTTCTGCAGGATTTCTGTGGCCTCGTCTCTGTGATTCCTCAGGTGAGCAGTGATATCAAGCCTGCACCGTTTCCTATTGGGATGAAAAGATCCTGCAGGTCCACTTCTTTGCCTATCTCCATGTGCTCTCCAGGCCAAAATACCTAGTCTATAGCAAAAGATCAAATAAATCCACATTCCTGCCTCCAGATGCTGGCCCTTAGAAAACCAACATATTTAAAATGTTAATTTATTACTGACAGTGGCAACACTAATGCCTTCTAGACGGTGGCCCCTTCCTTGCTGGAGGACTGTTGTGTCCCTGGTCTGGGGTGCAGGTCTTCTTCTGGGCCATGCTTTCCACTCCAGAGCAGTGTGGTGCTGGGCTTGGTGTCAGCATGCACAGCACCTGCACGTAGCACTGCAGGGAAACAATACTCAGAAAAATGTTAGTGAGGGTTGTACAGTTTTGTGAGGATGGGCTCTACTGCCCCTAAAGAAGAGCCACCCCATTTATTGATTTCAACAGCTCAGTCCTGAGCCTCTCTTATGAAGAAGTATGGATCTTCTGTGCATCTCTTAAGATAACTCACTGATAGACGTCAGTGCTTCTCTGCAGGCTCACTGGTATTGCAGATCCCTTTAGGTGCTTCCTAGTTTTGCAGTGGATTAGAGCTTGTACAGTATTACTGTGTTACTATCCAAACTGGCCACTGGATTGCACCATTGCTCCAAATAAATGCATCTGAAAGCAATGCAGCATCTGAGAGCCGGAGGAGTCAGCTCTGTATATAACAGACCTTTTGTGTTCTCACTTTCCAAAGTCCCTCTGAGAGAACAGCAGCAACATGCTGAGCGTGCTACAAGAAAATCAGTCTCTGATCAAGCTTGTGTCTTCATTTGTGGACTGAGAAGCATGAAAACCTTAGCACCCTTTGATTTCCTCGGGCCCTGGTTCCTGTGGCATATTCAGCCACGCACAACCTGCTGATGAGCTGGGCAAGAGCTGCTGCATGGTGTTTCAGAAGTCCCCCTTCCATGGTCTCTCATCTCATGGTGAAGGTGAGAAGATTGAGCAACTTGGAGAAATAATTGCTCTTTTGAAGGACCTTAGTGAGAGGAAGAAACAGCAGAGGGGCAGCACAGGCAGAGTCCAGGCTGCCCAACACAGCCATCACAGCAGGGCCATCTCCTGAGACATGGAGAGCTGGGATGTGGAAGGCCCTTTTATTGAACTGGAGCAAATAGCTCTTGCAATAGCTGTCTTGCTTCCTTCCTGCACATGACCTCTCAAACCCCAGGCATGCCTGGAGTTGCTGATGTCTTCCCTATACCCCAGCCCAGGAGCCACCAGCCTGAGACATGAGCAGTACGCCAGGGCTGCTGAAGCTCAGTAACTAAAAGATCCATTTCTACAGAGAGATCAGATGACCCTCCTACAGATTTGCACCAGGGTTCCCACCTGTAGCTCCTCTGCCTCAGGCACTCTGCAAGCCAGGGACCTCTACCATCAGTGTTCAGGTACAATCATGGGTTCTCCTCTGGGGTGTTTGGGGAAAGCTTCCCCAAACCTGACCTGCCATAGCTTTTGCTTATATTGGAGATCTCTAGTCATCCAGTTAGTTAAATCCTTCTTTGTCTTGCCTTGTATTATTCAATGTCGTAACTCTCCAGTGCACCATGACTCTCTGTTGTGACTTTTGATCAGCTGCCTTGCAGCTATAGGTCATTTCATATCCTGCCCATCACCTTAAAGCCACAGTTTAGGCATTTCTCTGGCACGTTCAAGGTGTCTAGAGAAGGCCCTGCAGAATCTTCCACAGGTCCCAAGTAGAGCAAATGGGCAGGTTACAGAGAGGCACAGAGGCCTGGCACAGGGTCGAGAGCTGAGGGCCAGGGTGTCCCCAGCAAGGCAGTCTCAGGGGAAGACCTGAGATACATCCCAGAAGAGGACCTGCACTCCGGACCAGGGAGAACACTCCTTCCACAACAGCCCTCCAGCGAGGAAGAGGCTCACCGTCTAGAAGGCATCAGCACTGCCACTGTCAGTAATAAATCAAGGCAGTTCCTTCCTGTGCGTGAGGCTTTCAGGATGCTGCCAAGAGGCAGCCTCCCCTGGTCTCCCCAGGTTCAAATGACACCATTTTCATAGAATGAAAAAGGTAGGTTTGGCTGTCAGCCATGAGTTGGTTGAATTCTCCATTTCACATCATCTTTACTCGAAACACATAGTTCTGTATCAGCTAATTGTGTATGTGAGAGCAGTGGTCTTTATTGTGCTTTCTGCCTGGCACAGCATTTCAGCCAAATGCTTCATCCTCTTTCTTTCTGTGTGCCTGTGCCAGAGCTGTGCCCTCTGTGCTTCTGGATGTCTAGGCCGGGCTTTTTGTGTCTTCCCATCTCACCTGCACCTGGTTGTACCCCACAGCTCAGTACAGAATGTTACCTATTTTCCTCTGGTGACACCGCTCATCTCATGAGTATTAACTTTATTGCTTGTGTCTGAAATCTTCTAACTACATGAACCTTTCTGACAATAAGATCACCATCTAAGACTGTTACGCTGAGCAAAAACTTAATGATGAGTAAAACCTCAGCATTGGTGAGCCACCTTGGTGGCTTTTCTGAGGGATGAGGAGGATATAAGGCTGCTTGCATGGAACCAGTGCAGCTGTGGGAGTGGGAGAAGAGGTGGCACTGAAAACGTGAGAAGAGCTTTGCTTTGCTTCAGGTGGTGCAACGGGCCAACACAGCCAAGAGACACACACTTCCAGAGCACACAGGAAGGGGAACAATTATCATTGCATCTGGATGTTTAGCTCGTGTCTAGCTGGTCTTAAGGCAAGGCAGACTTCCAAACAACTTCAGACTGAGGAACTTAACTCATGTCTAGCAAGATACACCATTGCTTTATCACTGTGACCCAAGACCTTGACTAAACTTAAAAAAACTTTCACTCCAATGAAGGTCAGTGGGATACTTGTATGTACAGAGAATCCAAGAATAGTCATCTGTACAATATACTCCAGCACTGTTATTTTAAGAAATAAGGGTAGAATGTGTATTTATTTCACTGAAAAAACAGATATATTGTGCAAACATGAAAGTTAAGCTTTGCAGTCACTGCTGAGTTGTAATTTAAGATGCCCTTAGGAAACGCTGAGTTCAAACAGAATCTGTATCTTAAAAAATATATCCTCAACGTAGGTAGGAAGTAACCAAGCTTTACAAGTTGCCAGATATCTGTGATTGATTGAGACTATTTGATATAACTGTTCAGTCATTTTCAGGGATGCTTTGGATGATTCAATTAGGCTTGCAAGAAGGTTTAACAGTTTGTTGTTGATTAAAGCTCTACGCTGCTATTCCTGGCTATGATACGAAGAAAGGTCTACAATACTTGTCTGATGAATCACTGAATTTAATATATATCTTAGAGCATGAGATAATAGGGTTTGTGCTTTTATACAAAAACCGTTATATGCCGTTAGTGTGGTAATATATTAAAGTGCATAGTGGGTGTTTTGTTTTGCACCCCTAGCTTAAAAATCAAAACTACAGTTAACTTGCTGATGTTGCTGGATCAACGTGTTTTATGTACTATGAAGGTGAACATTGTGCTTAGTTTTTTTAAATCTTTAGGCATGAGGGGAAAGAAGGTATAGGTAAAGGCAAGGGCAGGGGTTAGGTCTTGTATCTAGAGGTAACCTGGGACAGCATTCTTGCAGCCTAGGCACACTGTAATATTAATTGTGTCCTTTGGGAGTTTCTATTATTCCTCTTAAGTAACCAGTTACAGTTCAGGAGGGGACATCATACTTCTTCCCAATAAAGACCTTCTGTTTCTTTCTTCCAGAGAACTAAATCCCTGGTTTGTTTTGTGTGCGTTCAGACTGTGGTCTGGGAAACGCACCCAGTTCAATAGAGGTGTTCTGAAGACAAAGTTAACAGAACAAGGCTGACTTTTATCTTGGGTATAGGTTGGTCCCTCCCCATGAAAACATCATAGAATTGTTTAGGTTGGAAGGGAACTTTAAGATCATCGAGTCCAACCATTAACCTAACGCTGACAAAACCACCACTAAACCGTGTCCCTAAGTACCATGTCTACCCATCTTTTAAATACCTCCAGGGGTGGTGATTCAACCACTTCCTTGGGCAACCTGTTCCAATGCCTGAAAACCCTGTCGGTGAAGACATTTTTCTTAATAGCCAATCTAAACCTCCCCTGGTGTAACTTAAGGCCATTTCCTCTTGTCCTATTGCTTGTTACTTGGGAGAAGAGATCTACCCCTACCTCACTACAACCTCCTAACCCTCCAAAGCCATTTTCTCATTCTTGTATCTGTCTTGCCTCAAGCCCAGCGCTGCAACCAAGTCGGGCAGGAGGAATCCACCAGAAGAGGAAGTCCGCTGTGCCTGCACAGTCACACCAAGTTGGGATTTTCTCGGTAGCTAACAAAGTCATAGAGACAGGCATGGGGCAGCTTCCCATGTGAGCAAAAATAATTGTATATGAGAAGGTTATAAGATCCTTTCCAAGATAATGGCCATTTCTTGTTGCCCAATGACTTACACTTCTTGCTTTGCATGAATTTGTTCCCTACATTTTTATTGCATTTTTCCCATGTTTGCACACACACACACACACATACTAGAAAATTTTCTGTTGGGATCCCCGCCCCCTGGAGTTGCCACTGTATGGCGGTTCAAGGCATAGCCACATCCTGCGCTCTTCCTTACCTCTCTGTTGATCTCAGAACCCTCCAAGGTATTCAGCAAAGGCAGTACTGGTCTCTCCTGTTCTTCCTTTCTGGGCTGTAGTCAATACTATAAAGGAGCACATGCTTTTGTTGTAGCCAGTTCAGAGCTTGTTGGTTTAAATTAAATGGGCTCAAGCAACTGAGATGTAATATATTCCCTGCTAAAAGAGCATGGGCATGAGGAGAATGAGGTGAAAGGGGGGCCAAACAGACAGGTGTTCTAAAACTTCCTAAACTTCCTAAAATAATCATAGCAGGATTTATCAGGCTTGCTTTATCAGTTTTCAGCCCTCTGTGGTTCAACAGTACAACACATCCAGCCATAAGGCTGTAGGGCCAGATGAAAACTGCCACAGCCATGAGATGCACAGTACTGAACTAACATAAACTCACTCTACTGGTCACATTTGTTTTCAAAGTAATTATAAACCAACTAGACAATAGCAAGGTGGAGCAGGCCTTGTTGGTCCTTTTACACCTACCATAAGCTCTGTATCACGCATGCTGGTGAACTTGATTGAAATGTGATCAATGCTTGATGCGGATTGTATTTTTGTGGTTAAGTGATCTGGTTGTATGAAGGTCTGGCAATAGGCTGCGTGGAATCATGTGGTCCCACAAAAGCCACTTTGCTTTGTACTTCTAGGGGAATTTACAACAGGGTTTTTCTAGAAAGCACTTGGAAAAATACTTCTAATTACAAGCACTTGCTGTATGCTGGACTAATTAACAGCATGAGTGATGTACTGGAATTTCTTTAACCTTGTGAACTAGAGAAAAGGGCTGTAACAAACAAGGACAGTGGTGTTTAATCCATAACCTTACAAGGAAAGCATTGCAGGGGCATCAAATTGCACTCCCTTTGGTAGACTTTGTGCAACCAGACATCAGAAATGCAAAAAGGAGCAGAATATCAAGTGGAAGTAAGGCACCCCAAAAGCCTTGGAGTAGGAGCATGCTGTGAACTCAAAGCTATGCACATAAGATCATACTTTAAGTTGAAATTTTCAAAGAGACCGAAAAAGAGCAGAGCAGCAGTATTGTTTGTTTTTCATCTTGAGTGGAGCAAGTAACTCTCAGGTGGGATTCTTCTAAGGTTTCTACTCCGTAGGGGTTTGGTCTCATCTCTTTACTTCCATCGAGCATTAATAGAGAGGAGACATGTGTGGGTATAGCCAGCAGAATGTTTTATTTTCTGTTTCCAAATGTGAAGACTGTTTCAAGGCAGGAATGTTCAGTGACTGATGGTTGAATAGGAGGGAGGAACAAGATGTGGAACTTGAATTCTCATTTCTTTGGCTTCTGAAATGTCATGTGATTTAAATGAAGGGCTTGGCTCTGTTTCCCTCTCTAGGAATCTAACAAATCATTCAGGTTCTCAGCAGCACTGGGTCAAAGCTCTTCAAACTCATTATCTGGTCCTTAAGTCAGAGAAGGAAACACTTTAGTATTGTAGTTTCAATGTGTGTCATATCTGGCAGGGGCTGGGTACTACTATAACAGGCTTTGTAAAAATAAAACTGCCTGTTAATTAGAAGCATATAAGGCTGTCTGCATCTTGTTCAAGGCAGGAACACCAGCTGCAGACAGATGTGGATTCTGGGAGCAGATTTTTGCAGATTTTCCTCTCTCCCTACCTAGAAACACCCTCTGAGGAAAAGCTTTCTCTGGACTAGAAAGTATTCTTCTTCAATAGCATCCAGCTTACTATTTTATAGATGGAGTGTGGACCCCTAGAAAGCTAGTGCCAAAAGTGTGACCAAGTGTTCCCTTCAGAGAACCTTTGGTATTTGCCACTGCTTTTCTTTCCCCAGATGCTGGGGGTCTGTTGGATTCAAGATAGGGAAATCCTTTCACTAAAATGCACATGTAATGCTTGCTAAGTGGCACTGCAGTGTGGGGGTGTGCAAAGGGATCTAGAGACAGTGAAATAATGGAGCAAATAGGTGAGTTTTCCACCATCCCACTGGGACTAGCAGCGAGAAGTGGTACAGAAACGAATGCTGCAGGCTGCAAACATTCTGCCAGTTAAATAGGAAGTTTGAAATTAAGTTTCTTTAAGGAAAAAAGTTCCTCCTCAACAGCGAGAGCCAGTGAGCAAAGATATCAGTGTCTTGCTAATTAGTAACACTAAAAAAAACTGTGTGGCCTGGGCATGTTCCTAACCCAACTCAAGAAGTCAGTGGGTTAATTCTACTTCCTCCCCTCCATTTTAAGTTAAGTCATATTTTAAGGCGTAACAATTTGGGGAGAGAGAAAGGAAGAGGTACATCTTAGTTGTGTGGTTAGTTGTATGCAAACAAACAAGAGGTAAAACCGTGGTGAAAGGTCACTACCTAACACCAGTTAATAAATGAAGATCAAGGCCTTGGAGACCATGGTAGTTAGGAACTACTTATTTGAGGTATGAATCTAGTCTTCTACTCACGCTGGTTACACCCTACTTACACATAGTAAAGCCCCTTTACTTTTGGGTGGTTTTTTTTTTTCAAAGCAAACCCATGGTGGGGCAGGAGGTCATACACTATCTCAAAAGCATGGAAGTTAGTTGTTTGCTCTCCACAGATGGTTTGGATGCTCGGTGGAAGAGAAGGAGCAATTCAGACCCACAGCCCAACTTAGGCGGTGGATCCTGCGTCTCATTTCTAACTGCACAGGGATCCCACTGAGACCACCACAATCTCGTGGTGTGCCTGTGGCCTTCCTTCCCCCTTGTTACTCCACCACAGAAAGCTTATCCTTCAAGAATGACCTTGAAAAACCTTAGACCGCTTCCGGTGACATCTCTGTCTTGTGAAAGTGTAGCTATTAACAGAGTAGTATGCTGACTGAGAGGAAGGGGAGAAGAATGCCAATAACTCTACACTTGGGGCCCAAATCATACCTCATGTAGGTCCTTGTCATTGAAAATAAGCAACAGTGCTGATGGGGATAGACATGGGATGAACCGACTGAACCCCATGATCTTATTACCTGCATGGTCTTCCTCATCAGTAACAACTATGAAAAGGAAACCCAGTTTGACTCATGGATCCTAGTACTGTTTAACCTACCTCCCTGAAAGTCACAGACAGTGCTTTAAAGCTCTGTCCTGAATAGAAATAAAAATTATGTCCCTTAAAGTATAAGACCCAGCCTAAGACTTTCCCAGCGGTTCCACACCAATGAGCCAGATAAGGTGGCTGATTGTGCCTCAGATAGTTGAAAATGAGAATCTACTGATGCATTTGTCTAGTAGGATTGCCCTCAAGTCTACAAGCTCTTTCTCACCCCTGCTGTGCACATGCTTTCTCTCACAAAGCTATCGTGCTCAGATCACTTGCTTTTTAAATGAATTGGTCAAGCTGTCTGCATTATTCTAGCTTGGCACTGATGCTGCTGTCAAGAGCTAATCCATCCTTAACTGGAAACTAAGTACTTCTTACATGGCATAAAAAAATGATACCACCAAAATAATGTGAAGGAAGCCAGGGAAGACTTTAAAAACAAAAAACTAACCTAAAGCAGTAGTATTTGTACACAGTCTCATTTCTGCTGTATATGGGAAACAAAGCAAATCAAGCAAAAGAACTTAATTGGGAAGAGAGTGTCAAATCCACTAGTTGTCCACAAAGGCCTGATATATGCAGTTCCTTCTGAAGAGAGTGGGGTGTCTTCAGTAATTCAAATGCAGCCCTACATATCTATAGGACAGAAGACACAAAGGCCTCTGCTTTCTGTGTGCCCTCGTAGATGAAGCAGCCAGTATTCCATGTTTAACATCCCCAACTTACAGTCACGGCACGTTATACCAAAGTAGGCAGCGCTGGAAGGAATAGGATCTAAGCTATGCAGTGCTTTAGTCAGTCCCTTCACCGTGCAGCAGAATGTATTTAGCAATCTGTTCAATGCTAGTGGCTGTTGAGAAGTGGGGGAAGTTGCTACTGTGTTTTACCGAAACTACCTTGATTACATACTAAATTGTCAGCACTTTGGTATACCTAGGCATGGACTGGCCAGGGCAGGAGTCAGCTGGAAAGAACTACTTCCATATGCTCTCACCTCACATTTTTTTCCCCTCACCCACTTGTACGATATTCTACGCTCAGTGTGAAAAAAAAAGGAATGGCAAAGTACACAGTACCTGTATGTACTCACCTTCCCGGGTCCAGACACCTCCTAGACAGCAGTGTCATCTGCTAGCATGGACAAGGAAGCATTGGGTTGCTGGCAATAAGATGGAGTTAGGTTTTATTTTAACTTCTCAGTCCTTTAGATCATTATGCTGGAAGTGATTCAGTGGCTTCAGAAGTTGAAGGACAACTGAGGCAAGTATTGCCATGGTGTCAAAAAGCTGCATTGTGCTTCAAGTCGTTGATATATAGCTGTAAATGGCACAGCCTCTTTCCAAATTCTGCTTCCACTTCGAGCCTCTTTGCAGTCACCTGTGCATGGTGTCCTTGAGCAATAGCAGGTGTCCTTGAGCAATAGCAGGATGTCCTTGAGAACCATGATTTCTTCTTGGCACTCCTCCATAAAGCCACACATCTTGCCTCCAAATCTTTCTACATGACCCACTTTATCACAAAAATACCTCTAAGAAATCAACAAGATAAGCCATAATTACTGAGAGCAGATGTTTCCTAAAAAGCCACGTGAAGACCAAAATTGAAATCACCTTTGGGACAAGAGAGTTACACAGCAGCTAACCTCCAAGACCATTTCATTTCATTTCCTTCTGTTGTTCTTCTTTTTGTAACTTCTTCCTTTTAGCCCCTCGTTTGTAATCTAATTTGAGATGTTTTGGGGCAGAGTATGCCTGTGTGTGAGGGCTACTGCATGTAGCACGTTTCTGCTCACAGCCTCTCCCATACCATCCTCTTCTTCCCTTCTCTTGCAAGGACCCTTTTCCCTTCTCCCAAGCGTCCTAACCAATTGCAAGTGCTCCTCACTGCCTTTTTACGCTATTTTGCTTTTTTCCACTCAATAGTAAAATTACTAGGGTTCTACCAGAAGCCTAGGTTACGGCCTGATGCCTCAGAATGGAGAGGATATGGCGTTCCATAGCTACCATGTTAAGCAGAGAAGCGTTACCCAGTTTGAGTGTTGTGCCTCATACTATACCTGGCTGAGTAAGATCAAGCGTCCAAGCATACCATGCGTTCCCCCTTCTTCACGGGCTCTAGCTGCATCAGTAAAGGGATGATAAGTAAAGGGATGATAAAGAGCTGCGGTGTGTCACAGCACAGGCACAGCTTTGAGCCGTAGGCTGCTGCGGGGCTCTGTGCTGACTCATTGACTTCCAGCTACAGAGAAATGACACCGTATTTCTAACTGTTAAATGATGAAGCCTGGTGCCTTGTGCCCTGAACTCACTGGTGCTTGTCTCTGGGCATTCATCTCCACAAAATAAAAAGCACTCTATAAAGATAAAATAACACTGTCAAGAAGGGACAGCGTTGGAGACAGACTGCAGGGAGGGAGAGGTGTTATCAAAGCTTGATTCCCTTTTGGATTCTCTCCTGCTATGTGCTACCCAGCCCTTCCTCCTGCCCTTTAAATATCTGGCAGCAAAGTACCATGTGTTGGGATTATCCTACTGTAAGGCCATCTCTTGTGTACGGATTTTTTTGAATCGGTAGAAGACACCATGAAAATGGCTTAGTGACTTTTCACAATGACTGGGAAGGGGAAATTATTTTCTGTCAGTATTGCATTATATGTCAAATAACAACCACAAAGAACTAGCTGACAACTCATCACTTGGAAGATTTGTTTGTTAGTTGGTTTTTTTTTTCTTAGTGTGAATTCTGTCTTTTCGGAGGAAGAAGTAAGCTAAAATTTCTATCCAGAGATGAAGAGCAGAGTGGCAATCTTATTTCCATTGCCCAAACTGTATCAGTCTAACATGGAGCAAGAGACCTGTTTTCCTTTGGTCTCCCTGCTGAGCTGGTTGCAGTAGCTGTTGGTTGTGGTTCCCTTGGCATAGATTATGGCTTTCTGAAACTGGGTTGATAACCAAAACGGATTCTATTAAATGTCTCACATTTCCAGTTGATGTCTTACATAGTCCCTGAGCCAAAACTCTCAGATGCTATAGCTGACTTCGACTTTTGGAGGTCAGGCAAGTGACTATTGTGTGTGGAAACAATAAATTGATTTACCAGCCAAGAGAGCTTTCTATCCAGAGCTGTTAGGCTCCTCCAGATGGTGAGCTGGATCATTAGAAATACAGAAAACATGGCATCCCTGGGCTAAGGTTAGTCTTCAAGAAAGTGTAAGCAGAAACAGAAATGGGGTCAAACCATAGTTCTCACTAGTATTGGGCTATGTTGCTCTGTTAAGAACAAAAAGTAAATTGAAATGTTAAGGTGGGAGGAATGTTCACAAAAATTTCTGGCAAACTACTGAATGAAGTCCCTGCTTTGACTCTAAATGGACAGTACATTGTCTATGAGAAAAAAGAATATTTTATGCATTTCCTCAGTCATGAACCAGGGCATATAATGGTGGAAGTTTCAAAAAAAAATTTGGTTTTCATCCTGTGCTGATTCTCTTGAAAGCAGCAAGATTTAAATGGCCACTATGCAGAGGAAGAAAATCCCCTTTGATGTTTGTGCAAAGAAGTGTGCAAGAAGTCCAGGCCAGGGATGAAATTTGGAAAACTTTGTCCTTTACTTCACTAAGTAATTCCACCTAAGTAGCACTAATAACACACCAGCACTAACATGAGCATACAGGAACCGGCTCAAACGATGAGCCTCCAGTGCTCCCTGCCTGCATGGACCCATTCCTGCTATTTTCTAAATGGCAGGCCTGGTTTTGATCTCTACATCGAAGCACAGCAATGTTTTGGGTTGTGGGTTTTTTTTTGTAAAGAAATATTTATCTCTTCTAATAAGCTGCTTCTTCTCCAGAAAACTTCTTAAGCTGTATCTCCCTTTCATCACCAAAGCAGCAAAGATGCTTTCATCTTCCATCTCTAGTTATACTTCTCTCACTTCATCTTTAAAAAAGCAAAAAAAATCCCCTTTTAGTAGCAATGCTGTTCAGAACTTTGTTGGGCAATTCTTTGCCCTTGGTAATCTCCCTGTCTCCTGAAAGCAAACAGGTAAACCCTCTAATTTGAAATGGATGTGATAAAATATCTGTGCTCAGCTTGTGGGAAGCTCAAAGATAAATATACTCTGCAATATTGGCCCACACCACCTAACAACTGCAGAATAGGGGATGTAAACCGCAAAGCAGGGAATCTCTCAAGATAGGAAAGTAACAAAGATTGTCTTTACAACCTTGATAATTATTTTGTTTTACCCCTGAGACAGAAAGAAAGAAAGAAACCAACCACACAGAATTGCTGGGGAATCTGAAAGCACCTTTGCAGCGCCAAGGGCAGCCAGGCTAATTCGGATTGTAACAAAGGGAACGTTGCCGATTTCATTTTTCCACGTTGGAAGAATAATTTAAAAAATGTTAAGGCATATGCAGATGTTCAACTTCTTTGGCCTAAATTATGTATTTCAGTAAGATCATAAATACTTTTCTTCTGTATTTGCATTATTGTGGAGCGTCTCCTCCAGGATACCTAAGACTTTGCAGGTGGTAAGTGAAGAAAGTGCCCCATTTCCCTAATCACTGTGAAGCACTAAGGGCATCTCAAAGATGCTACAGCACTGAAAAGAATAGCAAAAGGAATAGCCTATTGGTGTTACTCATGCAGGTTTCTTTACCTTCAAGAGACACCATATTTGTAACTGTTTATCTACCTCTAACCAGTTTTTCTATAGGGTTGGGGTTTTTTTTCTGTTTGCTGTTGTTTATCCTATGTCTCGTACATAAGGGTTAGCGATACAAACAACATAGACCCAGCTCTTTTCTTAGTATCTTTTAATCAAAGTCTTGTAGACCAGAAGAAAAATTTTACTGGTTCAAAGTGCATGCTTTTTTCTAACACTTAGAATTCTAATTTTGGCTGTACTTTATTATTTTAGTTTATGCCAGACCAGGACAAACTGTGCAAACCTGTCGCTAACTCATACCAGCTGAACCAAAATAAACTTGGTTTCAACCAAAATAAGCACCCAGGCAGCCTTTTGCACAGGTTTGCCTGAGTCTGTTTAAAATCATACATCTTGGTAGACCTCGTTTAAATGAGATACTTAAGAGTGAAAGGCCCGAACCTAAGGTGGACTCTGGATTTCATTGCAGTATTGGAAAGACTACAGACAGGAAAGCTAAAAATGCAACAGCAAAAAATGGGAAGAAAATTAAGACAGAAGGATCCGGGTTACATATTTATAATCTAGGTCGTTATTAATAGTATAAGTTATTTTTTTTTTCCTACTAGAGAGTGTTTTCTATATATTCCTGTCTTGCAGCTAAACAATGCTTCCTTGCCACTCCTGCAAGTTTTTTTTTCCTCCTCCTCAGCCACAGTGCCTGTGACCTTGTAGTCAGGAAATACCAGCTGAGCCTTTTCTAGCCTCAGCGTAAATAGCTGAATTCAGTGCTGTTAAATTTTTTTAGCTTTGTTTTACAAGATTTATAGACATCGAAACGTTAGGGTGTATTTAAACACTGAGATCAGTTCAACTGTCCTTATCTTTTTGTTTAATAAATACAGTGTTAACTCTGCTTTGTCAGGTTGGGGTATGTGAATGCACGTGCGTGAGAGGAAATTCAATGAGCTGCAGTGCTGAGAGCAGCAGATTATTTTTTGCTCTTCTCAGACCAAATAGCTGTGATTACAGTTCATACACCCCCCCCCCCCCCCCCAAAAAAAAAAAGTACAGGCTGTTAATGCATGTCAGATTCTGGATTTGCAGTTTGCTGCTTTGACACCTGACACGGACAGACCCATGTGGTATTTTTAAATTTGTATGTTGGACTTTGAGCAACATTCAGAGCCACGATGATGCTCTCTGCAGGCTGTTGGCCAGCAGCTCAAGATAATAACTTTGCATTCACCTAGTGGATCTTGCACAATCAGAGGCAGATTTACTGAAGACAGAAATTTGTCTCAAAATGCTGAAGCAAAATTTTGTGTATTGAAATAATCTCAGACCAGACATAATTTGATAATGTCATATGAATTGGCCAAAAGAATCCTCAGTTAATGTACAAGTTTTGATTCTGAAATAGATAATAATGACATGAAACAAACTGCATTTTTGAGGCATAAAAAACTATTAGAATTTTAGATGGTGAATTTTAGATCTTGAGATGTAAGGTGTACCACAAATGTTGTTATTACTTTATTTTTTATTTTTTTTTTAATGGTATATGGTTTTATGGGGAATGTAGTTAGAAAATCGAGATCTGGTTGAATTCCAGGGCTTACCTGGAAGTTCAGGACTACTCAGTAAACCCTTTATTCCCATTCCTGGAAATGCACGCATCAGGTTCCTAATTGAGTTTTGAAGATTGCTTCCTCATATATTACCTTAACAGCTGACTGACACTTTTGTTTTTACTGGCTCTGTTGTAGCATGAGCTGCGTGTACTCTCTTTTATTTGATTACCCCGGAGGGCAAGATCTGCTTGACTTCTACTTTCATCTGGCTTTGTTTGGTAGAAAGCAAAATTGAGCTCAGTCCAGCGAGATGCTGAGCCATCCCCCGCCAGTGGAGGCTATTTAATTTTGAGCGATGCTTTCTACCTTGCAGTACTGAGCCCACCCACCACATGCTAAAATGAATCACAGTCTGGATGATACGAGGGTACTCGTTTTCAGAGGTTGTTACTCCAACGTTAGGGTGGGACTTCAGCAGAATTACAGCAGTTCCTCTACTACTGTCTTCTGCAGCTACTGTAAAAGAAGCAGGGTAAGCACGGCACAAGAGATGACACCACTCTCCATCCAGCAATGGGGAAAGGGCGTTCCCTTGCAGCACTCAGCAGCAATTTGGACCCAACAGTCTCTCCTTCAAGCATGTGGTGGTGGTGAAACACTAGAGGGAAGAGCCAGGCAGCACCAGCAGTCAACAGAAATAGGGAAAGCAGGAGCCCACAAACAACTAACAGCTCTTGCTCAGTTTTCTCTCTTTTCATGCTACCTGGCTGTTGCTCAAACCCTATCTCCTATTCTCTTCACACTTATTTCTCCAGTGTTCCCTTTCTTTTTTGCTTTGATTTCCATAAACCAACTCACCTCCAGAGTAAACCCATGAGAGGACAAAGTAATAATCGTAGAGTTGATGTTTGCCATCGCCTTGTCTGTTTAGCCTACGGGGTTATAAATATGTTCTGCAGAGTACTTTGCAAGGCAAGGATCTGTCCCCGAGTGCTTGTTAGGCACTGCTATCCTAATATTCATTAAAAAATTTATGCCAGCTGACAATGTTATTATTAGCAGTAATTGGCGTAACTTGGCTTACTTCACTTGACATGAGGGCGATCGACAGTCTCCAATGTTTAAGAATCACTCTATTTGTAATAACACTTCATCATTCTACAGCCTCTCACATCTGCCAGGGGCATCTGCAACGTCATCAAAGAGCCTCCTCTAACTTTTGATCACGGTAATGATGCAGTGTGAGTTCCAGCAAAGAAATTTGCTTTTCTTAAATAGGTTTCAGAATAATGCTGCCTTTCATGGTACACACTTTCCTATTTTTAAAGATTACTTTGCAAAACAAATACCCCTGGAACAGCAATCTGTGAACAGAGACTAATGTTTTACATCCTGGGACAAGTTATTTCAACTATGCCTGTGTCTTGCCAAAAAATAACAAAGCTAAATGAAATTGATGGTATGAAAATGATAGCACTCCTCTTCTCTTGCCAGCTGCTCATTTCTAGCCCTGTTTGCCTTCTCCTACAAGCTATGGAGCCCTCAGCACATCACATTACATCTTAAATGTGGAAAAACAGATTCAGAGACATGGAGACTTGTCTTTTTAAAGCATTAATGAGAGACCAAGTGATAATATAAATGAATGGGACACACCCAATATTTCACTAGACTCTGTGTGACATATGAAGGATGGATGCACTTCAGCGTTAAATACACACAGACCCCTTTCTGTTCATAGTTACTTAAATTACTTGAAAGATGGGTAAACTCAGTACAGGGGGGTTTGTCTAGATATAATTAATGACGAGCTACTTAAATAGGCTTTTGGTCTGTTCTTGAACTTTCAGGGCTTTTCTCAAGGTGACCGATCATAATTTATGGCAATGGATAGCAGCAATTCCTAGACAGCCGGCAGCGCCATTGATTTTGACCTAAGCTTTTAACTGGCGAGCTACCAATTACTTCTATAAAGGTTTCAGCTGCTCTGCGTGGAGGCACACACGGTGCTGGCTCTTTGGCAATTTGAGATGGCAAGATAGCCAATGTATCAGTTCTCTTCTATTGATAAAGCTCCTGGGCAGTAGCTGCTGTCGCTATAGGTCCGGAGATTTTTGATCATCTCAGATTTAATGACTTCCCCAAGCAGAGGACTTAACATGCATACACTATTTAGCAGTAATACCCAATTGGCAACAGACACAATAGATACTGATTGATGGGCTTACGGAGAAGCGTACTGAGTATACACTGTGCTCAAAAATTCCCCTCTCTTTTTGGCAAAGGTGGATCAAATGTAAGGTATCACAAGGAAAATATATCAAAGCGTAGTAGGCAAATCTTGAATGAAAATCTAATTGAAATTCACAATACAATGCTTGATTACCTGTATAGGCTTAGAGATTTGAGTGCAAAGTGAAAGGTTTATTTGCACAAATTTGGAGTCTTGGGGGATATTTTTTTTTGGCCTTTTTTCTTTCTTTCATACTGAGGAATTTATCTGGCTTACAGCTTCTAAAGACACTGTATAAGAGGTTCTAAAACTACCGCTAATCACAGTAAGCAGATTTAGAAAATCCTTTCTCTTCTGTGCAGAGATCTTCATCAGGCGTACTATTCAACTACCGGGAAGGCTATTTGTTGTTATCTGCTATCACTGGAAACTCCAGCTATCTTTACTGCTAGAATCAACCTTAAAAAAAAATAATAAACTGCTATCATACACTAAAATGCAGGCGCATATACAGGATAAGGAATATTAATATGACACACAGATGACCCTTCCTTTAGGCCAAAAGGTATTTTTAAGTTACTTGATCTTAATTGTATTGGTTTGGAGATTTTTGGTAGGATGAGCTAGAAGATAGTACTTGGCCTGGACTATTTGGAAGACCTTCTAGTAAGATAGCCTAACACATTGCTGCTTCATTTTTGCATTTTTCTTAGATTGTAAGTTCTTGTGGGCCTTCTGGTCTGCATTTGTGAAGATCCTAGCACAGTGAAGCCTGAGGCTTGAGTTCCTCCAATGCATACAACGAAATAAAAGGCTATAGCCCAGAGGTTGAATAATACCATCTGTAGAATATGTAGAATTTCCTTGTAGTTTTGGGACTTTCTGAAGAAAGCTTCTGCATAAGTACAGAGATTGTCAAAGAATTTCTAAGCACTATACACCTTCCTTTTAATTTTTCCTGCTTTATTTCCAATGGCTTTTGGCTTTTTCGTGTGCAGTGGTTGTTCATAGTAATAACCCCTAAGAGGAAAAGGCAGCGCAATGCTTCTGAAAATACAACAGATGCTTGTAATATCATTGCCCTCTCTACAGGGACTTCTGTAAACTGATTCCTTGCTACACTCAGCATGTTAACATTCAGGAGCAGAATATTGTTTCTGGAATTTATAATGGGACCAGGGATTCTAAAAATTGATCCATGGGGTCTTATAACTACAGGAGCTCGAAACTATACGTTATCAAGCTGCCTCGACTTTGCTCGTTTTCAAACACAACTCAGTTTGCATTTACAGCTTATTCTGAATAATCTTCACTTGGTACATCCTTACTCAGAGGCCGTCAAGGAGAATGATTATGTGCCAAGTACTGATGTGTTTGGGAATATTCAGCACAAGTTTTGGTGTGTTATTTAAATGAATGTCTTCTTTTGTCACCCTTGAAATATGCATCGTCACTCTGGCAACCTCTGTATCCTGGAAGGTGTGCAGCGCAATGAGACGTATAAACGAACAAGAGGCAGGCAGAACGGCATACATGATGAATGAGAAAAATAAGTCATTAGGAAAGCCTGGGATAAAAACAGAAGGGACCAAAAAAACCCCTCTTGCACGAGGGGGAGGTGGGAAAATGGGGTTGGTTTCATGTTCTTCTGCTTTGGCAGATTTCTGGGAGTGCATGCAAAAGCTTAGGGTGAAAATATGCATGAAAAATGCAAAAGTCCATGAAAAAACATAAACTCCTTGTTTCCAATGTTCAGTTCTTTAATAGCATTATTTTGTCTTCTCTGACTTCCTGTCATTTTCCACTGATTTCTCAAACCTTCCTATGAATAAAGTGTAACCTGTCCCTGGCTCTGCCAGGCTTTGTAGCTGCAATCATTTTTCTGGTCCAGAAGCCCCTTCCTCCCCATGAGCTCTTTGGTTAGAAAAAATTATTTTCAGCCATAGAAAACTTCAGCGGGTGCCCACAATCTCTATCGCTATATTCCTGCTGCCTCCTCACCCCACCGGCAGACATGGATGAGCATTAGCCATCAGCAGGCTTATTTCCAGTACAACAGCTCTAATATGCAACATTTACGGCCTCTACCTGTTTGAGGGGGGTATATAACAAAGATATTTCCCCCAGCAACTGAAGGGGAGGCAGAATTGCACCCCCTCAGCTAGCATTTCCTATTTTTCCCGATCCAAATTATTATTATTTCGGTAATAATAAATGAAATCGTATTTTTTTCCTCTTGCATTTGGGTTTTCCTTGTTCTATTTTCCAGAGTAGTATCTTCAGATCATGATTAAATGGATGAAATTAAATGCTTGACAAATTAATTTTTTATTAAAAGTTCTGGTATTGGAAAGTAGGATACTTCTGAAATAGTATGCAAATCAGAATTAATGTTTTCAAGAATAATGCACAATACTCATTTGCTTTTCAATGAATTATGACTTAAAAATGTAAATGTTATAAAATTTTACAGTCCTGTAATTTGGGAGAATTCCAATCCCAAACCAATACATGAATCTAGTCTAAGCTTTTGTTTCACTTTTTTTTTTTTTTTTTTGATAACTTTAAAAACTTTTGTGGAAATCCTGGTTGTCGATGAAAATGGCAGTGCCTGGGGCAGAACACCTTATTCATATTTGTATCAGCATCCATTTCTATAGGTAGTTGTCCTGCAATAAGTATATCAATACAGCTAAAGCAGTACAATTTTTTAGCATCAGTAAGATGCTAGCTGTCATTTCCCTGCGATGCATTTTTGCTGATTATGTATATAAAAAGCATCAAACACCGTAAGCCTTTGAAGCTGGGGCACATACTATGTACTTACTATTGTTAATACAAAGAGCAGTTATAGTACCACCATCTTCTGTATGCACTTGTTAATTGGCTGCTTACCTCATCAGTATGGGAAGTCCTAACTCCATTCACCACGTGTTCAGCTAAGACCAGAGTCCTTTAACCACTGTGGACACTTTAAATCAACCTGCGAATATCTTGACTTCCTCCACTGCACCTCCTCATCCTACAAAACCACAGCGTCCAGCATAGCTTTTTCTTGGTCCTTTTTTTTTTCACTGATGGATTATAGATATCATCCATGTTAGTCTAGCTGCTTATCACTCATGCCCTCAAGTTCCCCGTTATCTCAGTTGCACAGTTACAAGATCATTAGGCTGTGTAGCATGGCTTTGGCCAACTCATGTTATTTAGCTTTAAGTACATATATTCCATTGGCTTATGAATGTTTCTTGTCTTCTGAATCCTTTGTCATGAACATGTTTTAGGGCACTGCAGAGGGGTTCAAATTTGAGAACTTGTATGACAGCATCACTGGGCTTTGTGAATACTGCATTACCTTTCATGCATACCAGAAAACCAGAACTGCCACTCTACCCCAATTATTCCCAAATCTAAAACCTTTTTCAAATTACATTTGTAGAAAGATGTTCCACGGCCAAAATGTGTGATAGGATAAAGGCATCATACAGACTTAGCGCAAATTTATTTGGGAAGATATTTTTATTCTCCCCTTCAGGATTACAGAGTCTGTGTTTAGGGACTGGTCTTGTGCTTAGCATGCCAAGTGTTTACGCAATTCATCTTCCACAGTCATGCTCTGACATGTCTTCCTCATGGGATACTGGAAACTCGTCCAGAGCAGAGGGGTGTTGGACAGCCTGGGAGTCTGAGCTTTGTCCTTGTGTATTATCTTTGTTATCTAGACATGCTACTTTCAGATATAGGCAATTCACCTTCTAGAAATTTCTGATGAGTGGTTCACATTTTCTTGACCACAACCCCTCAAACCCCAATCTAAATGATGGTTTTGACCTTTGTAATTCCTGATAGCAGTTAGGTATTTACCTTTCTGTGCCTCAACTTGTCCCTTTTCAGGCTGAGGCTGCATAGGTAGGAAACCTAGTGCCATATGTGTAAGCACGTTCAACAAAAAATGCTAATAATCCCACACCACTGGATAGTGATTTGTCTTTTTGGTTTCTTTTTGGTGAGGCCCTGGGCAATTTGCATAGCTCGAAAGACAGGTAGGCATAAAACGGTGACGAATGGCTCCCTTGGCTTGAACGCTAAGCAGCAGCTCCAGCGTGAGTGATGAACCCAGGGTATTAAAAGGATACTTGCACAACAGTAAGATATGTCTTCTCATTCACCCTCTTCAGCACTGACAATTATCTAATTATCTCTGTTAATGATGCATTTGCAGAGGCGCTTGCTGGACTTCTTGGACCCAGCTCAGCCCAACCACAGCACCACCAGCGTCACTGGAACTCTGCCCATCTAAATGAAGCCAGAGTTTTTTGCACTGTGATTTACAGCATGCGTTGCTTGGACACAAGAAAATTGCAGTTGTACACTGGCTTTTAAAAATATTTTCACTCTTGAAAGAAGCCTGATTGACAAAGAATATGAGCCATTGAATTATAACGCACCAGATTTTACTAAGAACACTCAAAATATGCAAATTTATGGGAGGGGAAGCAATATTCTTACTCCTATTTAGGATGAGTTTGATAGACAGAAATAATTCTCTTGTCACTTGTTACAGAGAAGAATTATTAATTTTGCTTTGTCTGTAGAAAGGCAAAAGCCAGCAATCACGTTACAAAGTAGGTTGCATAAATTGGTTGACTTTCAATGCCTCTTTCCCCATCACATCTTAGGAAGAAGAAAAGATTTCTTAATGGTGCCAGTTTCCATTAGAACAGTAGCGCAACATAGTTTTAATTGACGTGTACCACATCTTAGGAAAATAACAGGCAAACTCCCTGACCATTCAATTACCATATAAATAAGACTGCGCATATCTCCCCTCATATCAGCATCTTGCTTTTTTTTGTTGTTGACAAAAATATGTTAATGGGTAAAAGCAGCTTTTCATTTGAATAATGACTTAATGCTTCTGTGAATCTCAGATGGTGGATTAAGCCCTTTCTTTAAAAGTTTGCAATTTCCCTATAGCTCACCAGCTGCCTTTGCTCAAGGAAAAAAAAAAAAGGCAAATGGGAAACTTCAAACCTCAGCACCTGCTAGGGTGCTGCTGCGGTTTATAAATCTGTTTAGGGAAATTAAGCATGCAAGTCCTCTGCTGCCTTTTGTTTGGAAGACTATCATTGATGGGAGAGAGGAAAAAGCCCAGTGGTGTGTGGTTTATGGTGTAACCAGTTTTCTTTTTCGTGCCTTGCCAGGTGGAGGTGATCCTTTGCAGGTACACACTTCAGGTCTACAAGGTCACCAAGGAAAGAAGCAGCACTACCTCCTCTTGATTTGACCATAGGAAAGGCACCAGATCTGAGTCAAAATTAATTACATGCAAGGCATTAATGTTAATTGTTCAAGCAGGTAATTATTTACAGGGAAACAGTACTAGCTGTGGTAGTTGCATGTGATGCCTCCTTCATTCTGCACTGCAGGCCATTCCTGCTGCCAGAAATTTTGTTGTCGCACTTCATTTTTCAGTGGTAGGAGGATTTGCTTGATAGTCAGTGGATCCCAAACAGCAGCTGCCCCATTTTCACTTGCTCTTTCCCGTACTTTGGACACCAGACATCAAACTTGCTTTGATTCAGCTAAAAAATCAGTAACACTCCAGTCGAAATGACAAAATCAGTAGGCAATAGCACTTAAACCAACCATGAAACACGTGTCCGGTAGTGTATAAAGATGTGGTTCAACAGACAGCCTCTAGGCCCTTCTCGATTTTTGAAGGAAAGCTCCAATTTCAAACAGGTTTTACAGTTTGAACCACTTTCCTATTTTAGGAAGAAAAATAAAGGCAATACCATGCTCTCCACACCTCATTTCTGAAATAATTTAGACGTGAACACTGACTGCTTAACATGAGTGTTGAGCATGCCAGGGAAGGTGAGAAAGTGGTTTGAAGCTGGATCATGTGTCAGTAGAGCATCCCAATCTGTAGTTATCTGCTGTGATACACAGAAGCACAGGGCTCTGCGAGTGCTGGTTGCTAGTCTGAACTTGCTGTTAAAATTGCAGACAGTTCTGAATCAGCTGTTAAAAAAAAAGCTTCCACTAGATGGAAGGCTCTTCTTTCTGCTTTCTCTTCATCTCTTCCCCTTACTCACTGAGACTCAGACCAGACCTGAAAGCCACTGTGCTTTGATTGTACTCCCATGTCACTTGGAAAAGCACTTGCATTGGCAATTCACTCTGCAAGGGCCATCTTCTGCGTCTGATTTTCAAAAGGTGTACTTAGCACATCTCTCTGAAAAATACAAATTGTTAATTATTAGCTCCAAATGATATATATGTTTGGGCTGAAAGCAGGAAAAGCATCAGGCTTTTCACAATAGTGACTTCTTTCTCCCAAGTGAATTCCTCAAAGTCTCTATGTCTTTCTATCCCTTTCACTGTGGAATAAGAATCTATGTCCATTTGTCGTGCTAGAGAGGAACATAATCTACATTGTACTATACACTTGGAATGGTGCAGATAAAGGAATGTGTAAATAGATACCTTTGCTTGTATTTGCTGCCAGCAGCCTTTGTGTTTCTCTCCTAAGGTTCAAAATTGCAATAGTTGTGCTATAACAAAAGGACTTCTTTCATTAGTGTAGAAAGGGCTCTCCTGGTGGTGGAGTAAGATTTAGCTTAAGCATCTTCATCAAACAGAAAAAAATTAAGTTGGGTTCAAGCAAGCATGATACCGATACAGAAAAAAAATCATATAAAAAATATCCAATTTAAGTTCTCTTTATGTAACTTCTGTATTTTGAGGATATTTTTAGTACACTTGGATTCCTAATTTCATACATCCATTTTGAGAAGCAATACATGATACTCCATAATAGTGTACAGAGAAGTTTCAGCATAATATATAGAAGTCAACAGAAGCCATATGGAACATGAATAGGATTGCCGTGCTTTGTTGCCCATTATCATCTTGCTCTAGTTCCATATGGTGATTGAGCTCTGTTTACATGACTTTGATGTGTAGGCATCTATGTTATTGGAGTTGTTAACCAATTAATAAAAATCTACTGCCATATGTGCTGATTCTACTGTTCGCTGTTTTATT
This sequence comes from Anarhynchus alexandrinus, assembly GCA_008711295.1. Classification (NCBI taxonomy): domain Eukaryota; kingdom Metazoa; phylum Chordata; class Aves; order Charadriiformes; family Charadriidae; genus Anarhynchus; species Anarhynchus alexandrinus. The sequence goes on along the minus strand of VUYV01000084.1, from coordinate 2,467,020 downwards.
TGCATTGGAAACTGATTTGGAAAGAACTCTGTTCTCAATTCTGTTCTGATGATGATAATATCCTTTCATACAGAGACTACCCTCACAGTTGCACTTCTAACTTGTGCTTATTGAGAGAGAGCTCTTGATGCAAACCGATTAAAAGCTTCGGTAGAAATTGAGATCCATGACCTGAAACAAGCCAGTTCTTCTTGGTCCATAACTTGGGAACAATTTCTGATGAATGAATGCATGTCAGAAAGCAAAGTTCAAGTCCTAGAATCATAGAATCATTTGGGTTGGAAAAGACCTTTAAGATGAAGTCCAACCATAAACATAACACTGCCAATTCCACCATGAAACCATGTCCCTAAGTACCACATCTACACATCTTCTAAATACCTCCAGGGATGGTGATTCAACCACTTCCCTGGGCAGCCTGTTCCAATGCTTGAAAACCCTTTTGGTGAAGACATTTTTTCTAATATCCATCCTAAACCTCCCCTGGTGCAACTTGAGGCCATTTCCTCTTGTCCTATCACTTGTTACTTGGGAGGAGAGACCAA
>VUYV01000084.1:2416608-2465991 GCA_008711295.1 Anarhynchus alexandrinus | reverse complement strand
CATATTCAGCTGGCTGTCGACCAACACCCCCAGGTTCTTTTTCCTCCAGGCAGCTTTCCAGCCACTCCTCCCCAAGCCTGTAGCGCTGCATGGGGTTGTTGTGACCCAAGTGCAGGACCTGCCACTTGGCTGTGTTGAACCTCATACCACTGGCCTTGGCCCATCGATCCAGCCTGTCCAGAACCCTCGGTAGAGCCATCATACCCTCAAACAGATCAATGCTCCCGCCCAACTTGGTGTTGGGCAAACTTACTAAGGGTGCACTTGATCCTCTCATCCAGGTTGTTGATAACGATATTAAACAGAACCGGCCCCAATCCTGAGCCCTGGGGAACACCACTTGTGACTGGCCACCAACTGGATTTAACTCACCACAACTCTTTAGGCCCGGCCATCCAGCCAGTTTTTTACCCAGCAAAGAGTACGCCTATTAAAGCCATAAGCAGACAGTTTCCCGAGGAGAATGCTGTGGTAAACAGTGTCATCACCTTACATGTAATTCAGGTAGGTGATAAAGATGAGGTAAAAAGAAACTCAAGAACAGGTTTCTGGACAAGTGCTGATGAAACTGATAAAAAGAACTTGTTTTTGAGATTATTCATCAGTTCTTCAAAAATTTAGAAAGGGATTTAAATTCCACACTTTGGTTGAAGACCAAATCTTTTATGGATTCCATTAAAATCTTCACAAGGGACAAATTTTGTCATGTCTTCCTACTAGAAAGCGTATGATGTTTTTGACACATCTGGTACACATTGAAAGGCAGGGCCTGGGCTGGGTGGACCACTGGTTGAGGCCATTGTGCTTCTTTCTGAAGTCTGTGGTATTTCTCAGAAAAATCCATATCTGTAATCTTTCTTCATCGACCTTTACTTATGTCTGCCCTCCAGGAATTACCAGCCAGGCTTACTTTGCTTTTCGTTTATGTTACCTACTAAAGCAACAAATGTATTTGTACAGCAGTGCTTCAGTAGTACTTCTGGGTCACACAACATACTCTTGCTGTTACTCTATGCCTCATAATTAGCTTGTTTCAAACGAGTGTATGGATGATTTGCCAGAGTAAATTGTTTTGCTGCTAAATTCAGTGACACTAACCCAGCAAATGAGGATTTGGCCCATATTAGCATTTATTTCCTTTAAAAGGGAATGACACTGAAAAGAGCCTGTGGATTCACGGGACCGCTATTACCATAGCTCACTAATGATAATTACTGTGGAATTTCCTGTTTGAGGAAATCCAACTGTGAGTTCATAAACATGTGTGAAAGCAAACGGAGAGGAAAAAGAAAATTCAAACAACTCTTCAGTCCCTTAAACCTTGCTTTCGATTCGCAGCTCTCCTTCAGCGTTCAATTCTATTTTGTAGCAATGAAAGGCTCTGACAAGTTGCATGAATGGGGGAAGTATTAAAGAAACAAAACCAGAAAACAAGCAATTCTTCTTTACTGACACGTATTATTTTATACTCTAAGTGGTATAACAGGAATTTCTTCTCGCCTTTTAAATTATGTTTTTGCTTTATTATCTATACAGTAGTACTGCACTGCCATTTTAGAAATTACAGACACATTGAAAGAATATTGGAGGTTCCACTGAATCTATGTATTTATGTTGCATTTCTCATGGTAACTGATACATTATACATCATAAATAACTCTAGTATTACAGGAGATGGTGCCCCATATTAAGACATTTTGCGTTAGAGGACTCTCATTTGCAACTTTCTCTAAAGCAATTTTAACAATAGTGAATTATGTTCCTTAAGTGAACCTGTAGATAAATTACAGATTTAGAGATGACAAATAGCATACATTTGGTTCTTGATCATATGAAATAAAAGGCTAGAATATGTACACACGGTAGAGTCAAATTGGGTATGTTCTCCTATATAGTACTCTCTTACTCTGGAAAAAAAAAAAAAGGTTGCATGACATTAATCTTAACCCAGCGAGATGTCACAGCCTTACTAGAAAATATAACCTTGCTGTTTCTGTTGATCTTTCCTCCAGTTTGCATAAGGTCAGCTGGCCTCAGTGCTGAGTCTTATCTTAGAGACCCACCAAGCAAACCTATTGCACCTTGAGAGAAAACAGAGGAGATCTTTTACAAAGTAAAAATCTGCAGCCTGATGTTACTCCACTATTTTATCAGTAAAACTTGCTTTCTGTGACCAAAGTCTAGTCTATACATAGTTTTAGATCCTACCTACAGAATATTGATCATCTACCAGCGCAGTTCTACCAACGGGAGCTGATGAACAGCTGAGTTAGCACTGAAGTCTTCCAGCAATGATCATAGAATCACATAGGTTTCAAGACACCTTTAAGATCATCAAGTCCAACCATTAACCTAACACTGATAAAGCCATTGCTAAAACATGTCCCTAAGTACCACCTCTACCCGTCCTTTTAATACCTTTAGAGATGGTGATTCAACCACTTCCCTGGGCAGCCTGTTCCAATGCTTGAAAACCCTTTTGGTGAAGACATTTTTTCTAATATCCATCCTAAACCTCCCCTGGTGCAACTTGAGGCCATTTCCTCTTGTCCTATCACTTGTTACTTGGGAGGAGAGACCAATACCCACCTCGCTACAACCTCCTTTCATGTAGTTGTANAAAAAAAAAAAAGGTTGCATGACATTAATCTTAACCCAGCGAGATGTCACAGCCTTACTAGAAAATATAACCTTGCTGTTTCTGTTGATCTTTCCTCCAGTTTGCATAAGGTCAGCTGGCCTCAGTGCTGAGTCTTATCTTAGAGACCCACCAAGCAAACCTATTGCACCTTGAGAGAAAACAGAGGAGATCTTTTACAAAGTAAAAATCTGCAGCCTGATGTTACTCCACTATTTTATCAGTAAAACTTGCTTTCTGTGACCAAAGTCTAGTCTATACATAGTTTTAGATCCTACCTACACAATATTGATCATCTACCAGCGCAGTTAAAATAACACAAGCAGTATAAACCTTGCACAAGCGTTCTACCAACGGGAGCTGATGAACAGCTGAGTTAGCACTGAAGTCTTCCAGCAATGATCGTAGAATCACATAGGTTTCAAGACACCTTTAAGATCATCGAGTCCAACCATTAACCTAACACTGATAAAGCCATTGCTAAAACATGTCCCTAAGTACCACCTCTACCCGTCCTTTTAATACCTTTAGAGATGGTGATTCAACCACTTCCCTGGGCAGCCTGTTCCAATGCTTGAAAACCCTTTTGGTGAAGATCAACACTCCCGCCCAACTTGGTGTCTTCTGCAAACTTACTGAGGGTGCATTCGATCCCCTCATCCAGGTCCTACAGTCCTTACAGTCATCACTGTTCTGATGTAAATTTTGCTGCTCAGAAGATCTCTGTGACTGGAAGCTCCTCTCTTAGAAATTTCTATATAGCCTCCTTCTACAAACTGAGCTCAGTGTTGTAGGCTGGGGTCCATATAGAGTTCTCTAAAAAACCTGTTCATTCAGACATGCAAAGGGACATAGAGGGTACAATAGGGGAGAATTTCATGCTGGTTGAAGGATGGAAGTATGGCAGTCCAGCCAAAAATCTGGACTTGCCTGCCTCCCTTCCCATTTGTGCTACTGCTCTGAGGAATTATACGTCACTCTCGGCAAGGACCTCATCATGGACTCCACCATCTGGAAGAAAGCAGCCTGGAGTCTTGTATCAATTAAGTGGCAAAGTCCATGGAAAGAGATCTCTTTTAAGACCAAACTAAAACTAGGGAAAAAGCTCTCTCTGGATTCTGTAGGACAAACTTAACACTTCATTTATCCATGAGCTTCATCTCTACATCTCATTTTGAGGTGGCAGTTGGCTGCAATTGGAGAGGAGAAAAATTATTTTGTTTTAAAATAATAAGAGTTCTTCTAAATCCATTGACTGCACATGTTCATATAGAATAAAGTAGAAGCAGTGTTCTTCAACTGTTCTTTTTGGGTTGCAGGCAAAATGTTAATACAATAAAAATACAAACATAAAGAAATGCATTTGAAACAGAAAAGAGGTATAGTATATGCGAAGCAATGCCAGTGCGTTCAGGGAGTGTACATAAAATCTCAAAGGCATGACTCTAAGTAAATCTGGGAACTAGGCCATCTGAATGCGTGGTTTTGGGGGAAAAAACCTGTGAGGCAGGCTTTGAAGTAAAAAAGTATAACATTTGGCTTTTTCAGCCTGAGGGGTTAAGTCTAAAATCAATCACAGGCATGCTGTGCCTTAATTTCAGGTCAGACCTTGTAGCCACAGCATCCCAGGAAAGACACTGAAAAGTCTAGAGACTTCTGTGTGGGACTTGTACTTGGTGAGAAAATGGACTGATCCAAGCAACTACAGGCTCTTTTATCTGACCTCATTAGTACACAAGGCTTTAGAACAAATGCTGAAGGAAAAACTAATTAAAGATGTGGAGGTGTATGAAAAGCTAGTTAAAATGCAGCAGGACTTCACCAAAGATAGAACATACCAGACTAAGCCAACATCTTTGTCTGATAAATCATTTTCTCAAACAATGCAAATACAGTAGATCAAATCTATCTGGACTTCAATAAAACATTTGAGAGGACGCCATGTGAGAAAATATTAATTAAGATGGAGAGATGCGAATGAATGTAAGAAATGAAAAGTAAGGACAATAGCATGTGCTGAAAGAGAAACTCTAGATGGAAGGAGGTTACTAATGCAGTTCCATAGGGAATGATCTCAGAACTAATCTTAGCTAAAATTTTATTAGTGACCTTGGCACAAAAAACATGAGCGTGCTAATGAAATTTGCTGATGACATAAACCCAAGACCTGCTGTTACAACAGAAGAAAAGGATTGGAATACCCTATGGAAAGAATTGGATGAGTCTGCAGACAGGAGAAAGAGAAATGACATGCAATTTAATAGTAGGAATACAAAGTTGTGCACTTAGCAGAAATTCCTATTAATTCCAGTAAAGTGGGGTGAAGATGAGGCTTCTCCAGATGGACAGAAGAAAGAAAAGATATTGCATGAATTAATCACTCAGAAGCAGGAGTGAGTCCACAGTGAGAAGATTTCTGTTTGGAAAAGGCAGTGTGAGGGGTGTACCACGCAGCCAGAGCTGTGAGGGCAGTTGCACCGGCTCAGACCCCACGTCCCATAGCCCCCTTTCCGACAGAAGCCACCAGCAGGAGCTGGGGAAGGCAAGTCTGGCAGGACTTTCCCAGAGCAGTGGCTGCATCCGGCAATTCGTGACTCAGTGAGGTGGTGTCCTTGTGCCTCTAATTGTGTTTTTGTGTTTATCTCAGCTTACTTCCCACTTTTCTACTGGCAATGACAATTTCCTAGTGTGAGTTTGAGGGAGTATAAAGAAAATGGCACAATCCCAGTGAAACTGTGGGACGAAAGATCAACTTGGAGTCTTTTGTCAGGACGCTGATGGTACTTTGGAGCTCACCTAACTGCATGGGGATACCTGGGTAGACCTAGAGGAGCTACTGGTGTCACATACTTGTAAAAAAGGAACGTGAAAATGGATAAAAGTCGGTCATACAGACTGGAAAATTACACCAGGCAGATATTGCCTGTTCAATCCTCGGGCAGATGGAGCAATGCCACCAAACGTTTGCGGCGCAGAGCCCACCAGCACACGTGTGCCTTACAGCGATGGGCCACATCTGACTCCTCTGCATCACCTGAATGAATTTCGGAGGGTGGCTCACCGTCGTCCCAGTCCCCCCGGGGCTCTTTGCCACTGTGTTCATCGCTCCCTGCTGTAGTCAGATGGGGATGCTTGAAAACTTGGTAATCCCCCCCCCCCCAAACAATAAGGAGGCAGTAAAAAGAGATAAATTTCCACATCTTGCTGTTGCACCTGGTTTCATTTCCCCACTGCAGTCGCTCCACAGGGACTGCGGGGTGGGCCCGGGGTCCTGGGCCCGGGCAGCGCCGCCCCGGCCCCGCACTCCCCGCCCGGCTCCCTCCGTCTCCTGCCGCAAACCACCCGCGGGAAACGAAACCGAAAGACCGCGGCCGGCCCAGAGCCGTGCCCGCACCCGGCGGCTTTCGCTCTAACAGCTGCCCCCCGGCCCGCTTCACCTGTGCGAGAGCAGGGCGGCGGGGCGGCCCCGGCCCCGGCCCCGGCCCNCCCCTCCTCCGGCCTCCCGCCCGCCCGCAGGTGAGGCCGGTCCCGGGGCGGCGCTGCCGCGGCCCTCCCGCCTCGTCTCGGCCGGGAGAAACACCTGTAGTGCCTGCGAGCACCCGCCGCCGCCGCCAGGTACGTGAGGCCGGCGCGGCCCGGCCCCGCCCGGCTGCCCGCCCCGGAGGGTGCGGAGGGGCCCAGTCTCGCCTATCGCCGGAGGCCCGCTGCGCTCCGGCTCCTTATCCCCGGGGCCCGCGGGGGTTTCCCCCGCCGGTGAGGGAAGGCGAAAGCAGCTGGGGCTTCCCGGGGGCAGAGGTGAGTGAGAAACTCGCTGCCGGGAGGGGTTTCGGGGGTGGCGGCGCCAGGCGGGACCCCCGGGGGGCCCTTCTAGAGATCTGTCTCGATACATGTGTATACATAGAGGTGTATGTCAAGCCAAGCACTCCTTGTGCTTCTCGTTATAACAACCTGTTGTGCTGCCCTTTGGGTGAGAGGTGCCCTATCTAAAGGCAAAGCAACCAATATGGTCGGTCTGGGGTTCCTCCCCCACCCCCCATTTTGCCCCATCGGGGAGCGGCTGTACCGGGCTCCCCTCCACCGAGGGGTCCGGGCAGGCCGGGCCCGGGCTGGCTTTGGGTGCCTCCCTCTCTGCAGGACGCCTTCGTTTCTACAGGTTCCCACAATAAATATGATTCAAAGGTCGTACGGAGAGACAGGTTTGTACTGTAATCGGTGTGATAGGAGGCTGCTGTTCTACAGCGGTGCTTGCACCTCTGCCTGAGAACGGAGTCTTGTGGGTGTTGGCGCCAAGGGTGTGCGTGACTCGGCGGAATAGGATTCTGCGCGTTAAGAATTTGTGAAATGGTTTAGTGGTTTGATAGCAGGTAGGTGAATTATTTGCGCTCTTGTTGGCCGCCTTCACTGACTTCGCGGGAGAACTTCATGGGATGAAAAGTTTCTGCCTGCGAGTCCTATTGTGGAATGGGAGCTGGCATCAATACGAAACCTCACAAGAAAGAAAGAAAATGGGGTAAAGATTACAGTGAACGTTATGTGACTGAGAGTCAATGCTATAAACCATAAAATATATCTTAAAGAATATCTCTAGCTATATAGTGATGCATTGTGCTTTTAGGGTTTTCTTTCCTATTCTTTGTCACCAGTCCTTTGAAAATGAATTCCTCTTCACCCCCATTATAATAGCTATATAAAATTAGTTCACTTTTTAGCATTCTTTATCTACAGGTGCATCATGTATTTGGTGTGTAGTTAAAATCTGTATCAGTGTGCACATGCACAAGGGGCTGACGGCATGTTGTACACGAAACTTTCGTCCCGACCTTTCCACGTGTCTGAGTGATGACCTTGTTCTTTTGTAGTAAATTTTCCAGGCAGAAGGTGACACAGGGTTTAGTTTAAGGCCGATTTAACTCCTGGGGAGGGCTGTGGTAGGCTGGGAGTACAGACTGGAACCGGTTCCTCTTGTTTGCTGCTATTAGCATTCCTGCAATTCCTTCCTTCCAGCTCTCTTTCTAACATACCCTGGTAGAATTCGCCCACCAAAAGGTTGAAACCCTTCAGGGCAGACAAAAGAGACTAAGCCTCTCATCTCACACTTGCATGGCAGGTAAGCAGCAAGCCTGAAATTTAAGGGAAAGGCCCATTCCTGGTTAGATGCCTTTCCCCTTCCCATGAGGATAACTGAGTGCACAGCCAGGAGTTTCCTGTCCTTGATGCTGTATGTTGTATTCATGACCTTGCTGGGGTGTTGTGGTTTTTTTTTTCCTTTCTTTCTTTCTAACACAGATGAGCTGTTGGCCTGTTACTTGGTCTCTTCTGAGCTGAATGATCGCTGAACTTCTTTTCATCTGCTGTTTTACTTCTGCAAGTCCAACTTTGGTGGCTGGATGCCGGAGTAAAGCTCCTGGTGGAGCAATAGTCAGGGCCACTGAAGGTTAGGAGCCTTGCTTCTGACACCAAAGCCTGTTCCAAGGAGGAGTGACCCCTGCTTTTGGGAGGTGTTTTGGTATCTAAGTGTGATTTTTGCCACTGACTTGTTACAGACCTTTGGTATGCTGCCTAAAAGAGCATGCCATTTTATCCTCAAATCTAGCAGTTTGCTGAGGGGTCTCTGAATAGATCTAAGTCAGGCAGTGATGTTTCTGTAACCAAATAAATTCTTTTTTAAAGTTGCTTTTACACAAGTTGGTTATTCCAGTGGCTTCAGACAAAAATACGCGGTAATTCTAGGTTGAACTAACTTTAATAAGTGAAATGAAACTGAGTTCCCTGTGTGGTTTTCTTCATTGTTAGAGCAGGAATTCAAAAAGTAAATAAACATGGAGAGATGTAAACTGTATTTTTAAAGTTCTTCTGGATTGAATAAATGTTTAATAATAATACCACTGGGGAAATATGTTAACAGTATTTTTTGTACTCCCTGTGAACTCTTAAACTTTTTTAAAGAATATGAATAGAGCCATGAAGTCATTGTGTGACTGAGCTACGTGAGTATTATACGTGCTTATGCAGGTGTTGTTTTTTATTGGTTTTAAATTTAATGGTTGGGTTGTTGGTTTTTTTTTTCAGATAAATTGTTCAGAGCCAAAACAGTCCGTGGTGTAACGGGTTTGTGCATAGTATAGCAGTAAGTGTTTATGACTGGATTGGTTTAATTTTGAAATTCAGATACAACAGAACACCAGTCGTTGTTTAATAGGCATTGTGTTATTGAAACTGTAATTCACATTTCAAAAATTACAAATGTTTCAAATTTTTTTAATGAGACTTAACAGAACGTTGTAAGTCTAGGATAAGGATTCTTACCCCTCCAGACCATATAAAACACAGTCCAAGATGTTGCTGTGGCTAGGGATGTAGGATGCAGTGCTTAGAGGTGGAAATTCGGGTGTCTAGGCAGGCTGCTGCTCCGGAATTGGTCATGCAGCCAAGGCCACCTGGGAGTGACTCCCCACCCAGCATTAGTGCGAGTAGCTCTTGCTGCTTACCACGTCCACAGTTTCGGATTTCTTGCCAGCCTCCACACCATCATAACCCACTGCCAGGGAGATGATGCAGACTGACTGTGGGAACCACGTACAACCTGCTTGTGAGTTATGTGAGGCTGGACTCACACAAGTTAACCCCCTTTGCTCTTGAAGAAAAAAAGACATGGCATTTGTGTCTGGCGGCTTTCTTGCATATCCCCAACTTCGCTGGCCCAGCTGAGCTGCAGAAAAGAAGCAGCTATTTCATATCCAGGAATGAAGAGGTATGGTGAGGATTTGTATTGTATGTACATGTAAAAAAAAACCCAAACACACAATTTCTCATGAAAAACAGGCTATATAGACTATCAAAATTTTAATGTAAAAATNCCCCCCGAAAAAAACCCCAAACAACAACACAAACTTTTAGAATATGTGGGTAAAAGTACTGATGATGGGAAGGTTTGAATCAGCAATGTCTAAGACTGCAAAGGAATGAAGTGCAGAGTAATTGTAAAAGTATTGCCAAAAGACCTTTATTTTAGCAACACTGCTGGATATTACTATAATAAGGCACAGATTCTGTTGTACGTATACACTGTTCAAGCCTGACAGCTTAAAAATTGACAACTCCGTTGGTGCCTTTTCAAAGAGACAATTATCAAAAAAGCTTTCTTTGCATCCAATGAGAGACTGGAAGTTAGTATTAGCAGTATGCTAAAGAGTGGCTTAGTTGAACCATCAAATTTTCCCTGACCCTAACTAAAATAAGCTCTTTTGTTACAAAATGTAAGGAATTTTAAAAGAGAACTAAATATAATCATTGACTTATAATATCTGGTTTCAGAAATAAGAACATTTGAGGGAAGAAAAAAAAGAAATGATTATTTCTTCTCTGCTTCTACTGGAAGTCTTTCTTTGTTCATACTTACTGAATCTTTCATTCTTTATTGCTGAATTCACTTTATATGATATTGATGCAATTCATATTCTTTGAGAGTTTTTCTCCTCCTCCTGCTCACTCTGTCTTTTTGAGGCATAATCTTTGATCTATGATGACAATAATTTTCATGGCACGTGCAGACAGTGACTGCAGATGGGGAATAAGTAGCATGAGCTGACGAACATGTAAGAAATAACAAACCTGTAATCGTGCATATATGGGATGTGATGGGTCAAACCACACATGCCATTTACTTCACCTGGGGCTGTGGGTGCCTCCAAGAATCAAGGACTATGTGTCCAATGCCAGGCACCTAGCACTGAATTCCAGCTGTTATTTGGGTTTTTCTGTAGGCTGGTGGCTATGCTCGGCTTTCTTTTATTCTCAAGCCAATTCTTTATGTCAGGCTAGTCTCCATATTTTTAGTTCTTTGAAGAGCAAAGCATCTCTCTTACTCTCTCTCAAAAATGGTTTTGAGGAAAACCAAATATATGTAGGTATTCCTTTAAGCTATTTTTTTCACGCTTTTAAACTATTCCAAAAGTAAGGATTATATTTCTGGTTTCACTATTCAAGGAGCGTGGCAGATCTGTCCGTCAAGGGGAGCAAGCTAGGATCAACTCTCCTGAGGGAACTGGTCTTCTCATATTACTTACATGTTGTCTCTTGGCAAACTCATAGGTAGTCCTCAGATCCATCTGAGTTTTGTTTAATGACTTACAAAGTATCTCATTGGAAATTGTTGGCAGAAGCAAAAATGGGTTCCAGATCATCCGTGTTAGCTCTGAGACCATCCCTTCTCCTCTTCCCTGTGTGCAAGCCTTGCCTCTATGACTACATCCGCTACATTACTTAACAAGAGGGAAAGGCAACCATCTTCTCAGCAGAAATGAATGGTGGTTCTTTAGCTCACGTTCTCCTGTGCAGAAGCTGAGAAAGGAATTACATGGAAAGAAAAAACGCTGTTCTGAGCCTGTAATAGAAAATATGTCTTGCACACATGCATAGGGACTAAAAATCACATTGTTGAGGCAAACTTATCTCTGGCATTCCTGAAAGTTTGTGTGCTTGGTTTAGGAAGCACATTGATCTTCTTGTAACAAACTTTTTGGCTTTGTATTCATGTATAAACTTTTAATTTTAAAAAACGTAGTAATTCTATTGTGGGATAGCATGTTGACACCAGTGTGGGTCATCATCAAGGCTGAATCTCAAGATTAGCTGTACAGACTTCTGCGTCTTGATGTGATGGATTAACTGATAGCAATTTTAAGTTGCTATTGCTGAGGCCAAGCAATGTAAGACGATGTAACAGCTGATGTGCTGATAGGAAAAAAAAATGGTGAGACAGAACAATCTTGGGTTTCATTTCAAGCTACATTAGTGGGCACAGATTTTCTGCTTATTATCCCCAGTTGGGACTCATTCAACTTCTTTCTTATCTCATCTCTTCTCTCTTATCTTGTTCAAATCCCATTTCTTTCACTTAACCTTCTCAGTAGCCCTTTCTGAACTCCTATCTTACTCACATGCTTCTTTGAGGTTGGAAAATTTCAGCCCACAAATAAAGTTGTGAAGAACTGAAAATAGGGTCTCAGAATTGGAAGCTTCAGGTGATACTAACCAGGCTATGATACCAATCCTGTCCATAGTAAAGAAAATCCTCAGCAGTATAACTTCATTGCCTTTCAGGGGTGTGTGCCTTAAGGGCTTTTTCTTTGATTTGTTCGTTCTGAAGATGTCTTTTATACTTTTTTTTACATTAATATATTCTGCTAAGAATTTAAAGTTAAAAGAAATATTCCCAAAGACTATAGCTGTCATTGTGTGCTATGCAGTGCTTGTATTTCACTAGGTTTTTCTAACTTTGAAATTAAGCCTGCTGAAGACTTTGGGTTTCTTCTTCTATATGGCTCCCACAGCCATCAGGGAGTACGCTGGCTTTGGCATGATGCCGCAGGATTGTGGTGATAAAGCTGAATGTCAGAGCTTCAAGAAGAACATTCACCATGAATTAGTTGTTCTGTGACATACAGTGATGTTCTCTGACATAGTGGCATATGGTGACAGCGCAGTGCATATACCAAGTTTCTGCAGATAGACACTTTGAAACAAAACAAACAAAAAATTTAACTAAACCTGAAACTCTGTAAAGAGTTCTTAGGCATTTGCCTTCCCTCATGGTAGCCTGTCAGTGGGGATTTTGCTGGCCATTGCAGGCTTATGCTGATGAGCATGGGGAACTTGGGCTAGGTGCGAAAAGGGTCACACAGGAAAAAGTTACAAGGTTGTTTACAAAGAAATAGGTCTTTTCCCCTAGTCTTCAATGAAGAGTCTATGTATCTGCATCTTCTTAATAGTCTCCTGATATCATATAACGTGTACTTTTCCTGTTTTGCCTGATGTTGCTCTCCCAAACCGGTTGCTTGATGCACGCACGCAGGCATGTCCACTAAAATTTTTCCACTGAGATGCCTACCAGCTAAAAAGCTGTAGAGCCACCTCTGTGTAAACTTTAAAGAAAACCTATTCCATGTCATTTGTTAGACCACTGGATATAAAGTCTATAAATGCACAATACTCTGTGTACTGAGAAACCAGTGTACTGGATGCTACATCCTGAAATGCTTCATGGTATCTTTTGTCACATAACAAAGAAGAACTGGAGAAGATTCAGAACATAAGGCTAGTGAGTCCATTTTTATTTTTAAGAAGGCATTGAATTATTAGGGAAGAATGCATAACCTGCCATACAAGAAACTGGAAAGACTAAGGTGTTTCTGTTCACAGACTTTCCACGTCCGTCTTTACTATTATCATTCAGCTTTTTAATCTACATGTGAGGCAGAATATGCATAATCTTCCATGTGTTTACACATACAGATATGTAAATAAATGGAAACAATTAAAAAAAGTCAACAGCTTTATGGGCTTTTTTTCTCTAAATCACACTCTCCCTTCTATTCTCATGAATGTTATTAACGAAAGTCTGTAGTGTCATGGGAGCTTTGACTTTGGAAGCTGTCCCAGGCTTGAGAAACTACTTGCTTGAAGCTTGAATTTGAGGCTGAAATTCAGAAGTTGGGCATGTTCCCTATGAAGCTGGCGTTGAAAAAAGCCTCTGCACTAAGGGCTGATCTCTGTAGCTTCAGAGAATACCAGTGGACCTAGCAGCTCATTTATATTCAGCTTCAATAAGTGGTAGCACAGAAATCATGGTAGCTTTAGCTTTAAATCTCATTTTGATATAACTGTGCTCTTTTGCATGGATATAGTGCTTATTGTCACCGATTGGATGAAATAGTAATGAAAAGGTCACTTTTCTGGAAAATATTTTGTTGGGTTATGTTTATGGGGTTTGCACCCTGTGTTTTAGAAGTTGAGAACTGACAGCTTCAATCTACTTGTTGAATGTTAGCTGAGATTGCGTTCATGGTGGGATGCTAGGGAGTCCCCTGCTGAAGCTGGGTGCTGTTGGGGGTGACTTTGCCACAGAAGGTGGATAATTCTTGAATTCCTTAGAAGAGAATTTTTAGTATAAGCAGTGATCCTATGCTTGGGAGGAAAATACCTGACAACATAGGGGTGAGATCCTATCCCAACTCAGTTGAGGTCAGTGTGAGTTACGGTTGTGATTTCCTTGGGTGCAGAATCTCACTCTGTGTATGCAAGAGTGCCACTAAACCTGTAGGCAAGTTTTCATGTTAAACTCAGAAGCCAGAAATAACCGGTGCCTGAAGGCTTAGTATCATCTTCTCTGTTCCAGTATATCTGCTATATCTTGTTTATTTGTCAATGTTTTTTTGATCTTGCCTAATGGTAGGAAAATTCTTTTGTAACAGTGTTCAGGTAGCAGAGGAAGTTGTGGTTATGTCTCTGCATTTGGACTTACTATACATACTGTTTTGCTTGACAGAAAGATTAAGCAGACTTGACAAACTCACAGTTGTAACCTTATCTTTGCAGTCAGAAGCCTACAAGTCAGGATAAAAGATACGTTACTCAGGCTTGCAAAGGAAAATACTACAGGAAAAATGAAAATGGAAAAAAAAATTTGTGCTTGATTCAACAACTGTTTTTGCAAGTAGAGCTTGTAGTAATGCATATTGGTGTTAAAGACCTGCAATATCCCTTGAATTTTTATGAGAGTCCTAAGTTTTGTTGTGGATGTGATGGCCTCATTGATTGTTTACTGTAACTTGGTGATATCCCATGTATAAATATCTAATGATTTGCTGCAGGTAAAATAGAGAGGACACTGATATGAACCTGAAAGCTAGTAATTTTTAAGTACATAATTGTAATTAGCTTCACATATTGCATTTCTTATTTCCTCTGACAACCTGGTAACTTTTCTCATCCCTTATTTTTTTTATCCCTTAAAAAAGGCTTCTCTCCCCCTTCTGTAAAAGACCCATGCAAAGAAACTGGTGGTTTACTGAAAAGGCTGTGAGGATATCCAAGTATAGAATGGTACCATCTAGGAACCATTAAAAGTACCAACTAAAAGAACGTAATTGTAGATATCTTTGTACCAACAGTAGGTAATTTTTTTTTCGGATAGAAATGTCATTTTTATTATAAGATGCCTTTGAATGGTTAAAATAGCTTCTTGCTCCAGCCAATCAAGTAGGGTCGAATTATTATAAATGGGATTACTGTAAATTCACCTTTCGGTTTCTTTTTTTTTTAATTTCCTCTTTCCCCTTCCTTTTCCAGCAGACAGGAAGTGTCTGAAGTGTCTGAATTGGCTCTAGAGCTAAATGATCATTGGAATGTCCCTTGGGATAACTTACTTAAAGCATTTTCTTCTGAGGATTTTAAAGTTGTATGATGAGAAAAATTTACACTAACGTTTAAGAAACCTCATGAAAGCCTACAGAAACCTGACTGAATCTATGAAAAATGAAAGTGGGGAATTGTTAGAAGTCTTATACCAAAAAAACTGGATGAAAAAAGCACTAATACTTCACTCCCGAATGACGCTTTTCAGCAGAAGCTCATAAAGAGCTCTGCTGCAATACTGTTACTGACACCGAATAGTACACTTTTCCTTGGGGAGTCCTGAGCATTTACCAGGTGGGTGCAGGATAGGGTGCAAGTTTTGGTTCTAGCAGCTATAGTAGGGGGGAATGGAACCAAATGTCATTGTAATCCTGGTACCTATGAAAGTGCTTTAAAGGCAAATATATCTCAACATGAGCTAAAAGTGGCAAGATCTGATTAGGTGAAGAGTGGCAGAACTGCTTCCTGATTAATCAGGCAGCTAACACTTCTTTGAGGCATTGATTCATGAAAACCTTGAACACATAATTAATTTTAGCTGGACTTCTGTTGAGCATATATGTGAGCTGGTGCTTTATGGCTGTCCTGAATGCTTTCCTCAGTCTGGGCCTAATAGGGCTATGTATTCATTTTACACTGAGGCATAAAAAGTGACTTACAGGTGTGTGTTCTTAATATATAAATAAAAGTGATGAAAAGGATAAAAATCCATGTTTGGGAGGAGACGGAATATGATGTCAAGTGCTTTGTTGCATTGATGGGATTCTCAAAGATTATGCTTGAGTGTGTCACTGCTCCTCAAAACTAATCTGGTAAGCAGTGTCCAAGGTTGTTTTTTCGGTTTGATTTGGTTTTTGTTGTATGGTGGGTTTTGTGTGTGTGGGTGCTGCATAATTTTAATTAACCCTCTGAAGGAATGGAAGGCTTCTTCATCCTGGCCCTGAATTCTTTCCACGGTTTGGCATCTAAGCTACTTCTCAAAAAAAAAAAAAAACCCCACCAAAAACCAACCAAAAAAACCCTGGCTTAGTAATACTCATTCCGGCTGTTTCATATGGCATTCATTGGTTATGGCCAACAGCTAAGACAAAGACAGCATATATATTCATCAGTCTAAAGAAATAATGTTTTTCTTGCCAACCACGTTGGTAAAGCAAGTGTGTTGTGTAGCATTTCTGGTGAGGTAAGCTGTGTGTCCACATCCTTGGAAAGGGTATAAATGTTTTTCAAGAAAAACTAGGGATTTATTTAAATAGTTAAATTACAGATTATGGCAGTTAGAGGAGAAAAGCCGCACCTGACAACCTTATTTACTTCTGATCATTGCATCAATGAGTAATTTGTATGTTTTTCTCCTCTGCTGTATAGCCTTGCTGTTTTCCACAGCTGACGTGGGGTATTTTTGTCCCCTTGCTTTTTTCTCAAACTCTGCACTCTTATATTTATGTAGCACTTATTAAATATTTATTAAGCATATCAAAGGGAATATTGTTGGAAAGTGCATAATATGATAAGTTGCTGGGTGCACAAGCTTCTCTTTCAGGTCACCTGAAGGGCTTGAGTGCTTGAAAACCTACCAGTTGTTTTTTAACCCTGCTGCATTCTTTGATTTAATAAAAAACATTGTTTCCCTCTCTGCCTTGCTTAAATTCAGACCTTTGTGTCGCTTCTGTTGTTGAAGTAGTACTTTAGCCTGTAACAACACTATAGACTGTAGCAATACTAAAGCCTTCTTCAACATGTACAGAAATTTTATATTACTTAATGTTTTCCATTTTTGTGATGTGCTGACAGAAGAATGATGAATAAACAATATGGTCTTGTTAGATGTTAGCGTAGGTTTAAGTAAGTGTGTATACAACTGATGCACTTGTATCTTTAGATTTGTGTAGTGATTAGCATATGTATGTTTTTGAAAGTTCAAAAAGATCTGGATACCAGTGTTGTTAAGTACCTCTGAAGAGCCTTCTAGTTGTGTTTCATGGAGATTAATGGGCTAATACGTGTCATTCCTGCAATATGTTACCAGTGTTAGATTTCTTATGTGGGAAATAGGATTTATTATTTTCCAGATGTTAGAAATTTTGATTCCTTCCTAGGATGATAATTTGTGCCTGTTTGGGCATGCAGCTGAAGAGGGAAAGGTAATAAACCAGGTGCAATGACAGCAAGTAGTTTTACATGACAGTAGGGAATTGGCAAGATTTCTTTTGAAGTTGACTTTTGTTAAAGTATGGAAAAGGTCTGATAGCAGAATCCAGTTAATAATGGTAAGTCATCATTTCAGCCACCATGCTACTGCTACCACTTCATTTCTTTTTCTACAGTCTCTTTCCTGAGAACTGCTCTGCAACGTACATGTTATTTACACTAACCTA
The DNA here is from genome assembly GCA_008711295.1 of Anarhynchus alexandrinus. Taxonomy (NCBI): domain Eukaryota; kingdom Metazoa; phylum Chordata; class Aves; order Charadriiformes; family Charadriidae; genus Anarhynchus; species Anarhynchus alexandrinus. Next base: position 2,448,780 of record VUYV01000084.1, on the reverse strand, counting down.
AGCTGGATACCTTTGGATAAGGTGATAATGTCTTCAGGGTTGAAGCCTTTGTAAGGGGGCAATGGTTTCACAATCTTTATTACCAAATATACATGCAAGCAGATCAGCCAGCAATGAAAATTTGATCCAAATCATGCAGTGATGCACAATCCCATTTCTGTCAATTTAGTCAAAGTACATCAGGACAGCAAAAAAGCATAAATCCCTGTTTATGTCAGCTTCAGGAGGGCAGGAGACACTTGATGCCACATAAATCTTTCTGATAAAAAAAGTTAACCTGCCAAAATTTGAATTTGTTAACCTGAACAAATTTGAATTAATAGAGTTTGTTTATGCTGTGTCATTTCTTTCTTTCATGTGACCTCAGTTTTTCTGATCCAGTGCAGGGAACTTGAAAGTCACACTTAATATATCAATGAACCATGACACAAGATGCTTCTCATGCAGATTTGAGCTAGTCTTCTGTATGCCATACCAGGTAAGAGAATTACACCTCTGAAAGACATGGGCATAACGAACACGAAGGAAAGTTGACAGAAAGCCTTTTAGCCATATTTCAAACTTCAAGTCTAACTTCAGGGTTGAGTGATTTTTTTTTTTTTTTTCCCCAGCCTTTACAATTTAGTATGGAAAGATCTGCCTTTTCCTTTTCTACTTCTTTTTCTTCCTCTAGTTCCCATTAGTCTTCCATTCCATAGTCTTGGCTGACAAATTTATTTTATTCTGCAGTTTTGCACATGCAAAAATTCTTTGTGCTCTTCCACAAACATTACCTGTCACAAAATTTTGCTCACAAAAGCCAGCAAAATATAGTGTGTGTGAGTTGCAAGTGAGTTTTAGTTTTGGTGGCAAGATGAGCAAGAAACGTTTAACATCGTCTTTACAATTCTGACATCAAGAGAACAGTTGAAGCTCTTGAAATGTAAAATTGTTTTTCAATTTTTGTTCAGTTGTAACTCCAAAGCATCTATGGAAATCTAGCATGGGATGAGATCTTTACAAATTAAGATTCTGAGGATGGGATGTGCTGATACGAGTAGAGGGGAAATTTGAGGTGGACTAAATATAGAAGGCAGTTGTGTTGAAGGTTAGATTTGAAGTGGCTCTTGTTGCTGCTCGATTATATTGATAGTAACGAACATGTGAACTCTTTTGGGCCCTCCTAAGCCCCTTGGTATAAGCAGATCAATGACTGAGTTCTCATTTGAAATGCTTACTAGATTGCTTTAGCAGCTTTATGGGCATAGTGCATTGAACTCTTGTAGTAAAATGCTACCGGGCTTCACAATACTAAATTTCTTGCCTTGCACAGTAAGTTACGGTAACTTACAAATTGGATGGGTGGAAAACGTTTAATCTTAATACTTGTGAATTAATGCAGAAATAATTGTTTCAGGCAAACCAAGAGCTAGGTGGGTTTTAAAGTGCACTGATTGAGAAACAATCCAGTGCAAGTGGAGAAACAGTGGAATGGTAGGTGCTGTTATCATCATTTTACTTGATTTTTGAATTGAGATTAATAACTAAACATGGGCTTTCTGTTCACCGTATAAAATGACTTTTGGAACTCACCTCCCGTGCTTTACAGTAGTATTTCATTTTGGTGCAGCTCGGAGGTGGCACGGGTGATGGTAAGTGTGCATATTGCTGCATCTTGACAAGAACTGGAAACATTTGCCTGTGTTGCATAAATATAAGAAGAAATTAATTTATTTAAAAAGCCCTAATTTATTTCAGCCAGAGGAATCCCCAGTGAATAATTATGCAATTAAAAAAACCTGTTTTATCATAATACACCAACCCTTTGTCCAGTAACTTGTCAGATTAATTTAATTAAAAAACACAGTCTTAAAAATATACTTGTCTGCAATTGAAAGTGTGTAATCCCTTGAGATGGAACCGCTAGTTAAACATGAGTTCAGCCCAACGTAATTCTGCTACATTAGTGTGTACTACAGTATATTAATTTAGAGAACAAGTTCCATAGATGACTGATCATTAATGTTTATTATGATTACATTACAGTAATCTTTGTTTAGTCAATAAACATTTACGCTGAATCAAAAAACGGTGGTGTAGTGTGTCATATTGCATCCACTTATCCATGTTCAGATAATTTTGTCCTAATAATACAGCAAGCATGCGTGGCTTTCTCTTAATTGGTTATACATTAGGCACTTTTTTTATCCATGTGCTTGCACTCTGCCAGATGAACGAGTGGATGTGATAAGAAAATAGCTGCACTGTTTCAGACAACAAAAGAGTATTTCCAAAACCTCTTTGCAAGTAATGGGTAGAAATAATCCCTTTACTTTTGTGCTTTCAGAACTGGGAATGGCTGATACATGCAGATATTTTTACTCAGTATGGAAGCTTTTTTTTTTTTTCACTCTGACATGCTTAATTCTTCTAATAAATAGATTTTTGACTCTTTCCAGCAGAGAACGTATGGCAGGGCGGGGGTAAAGAGACTGTGCATACATATTTCATGGTCAATGAAATGACAATGTGTCACTGGTTTCCCGGTAGAGGAGGAAAACAAGTGATGGGCAGTCTGTGGGTTCAAAGTATAACCTGCCTTGTTTACCTACCTGCTCCAGTCCTGCAACGGAGGTGATCACAAGCATTATAGAGGCAGGCAAATTGCAATATACTTTGAGACTGGACATAGTAGGTAACTGTGGGAAAATGTCTTATTAGGTGAGTGAGGTCTGCATGGCAGCCTGCAGTCCAGAGTCAGCTCTCAGAGGAGAGACAGGAGTGGACGGAGTTGGATTTATGCGTCCCACGGGGCTTGATCATGGCCCAGGACAGCCTGTAAAGGACATCCCAAATTGCAACACAGCCCCTGCCGCAGGAAAGGTGTGCTTGTGCTGCGCTGAGCAGTAATCCTGTACTTTTGTATCTCATTCCCACCCCAGCATCTTTATTGTTTTAGGTAATCAAGTTCTAAATCTTCTTATATACATGTGTGTGAGTGTGTGTAAAAAGCCTAATGAATACACTGTTCTCCCCCAAGGTTCTCTCTGAGAGGAAAAATAATTCCATCCAACAAAAACTAAACTTCTCATTTCAGGAGTGTGCTACACAGCGTTTACCATTCCCCCCTGCTGAGAATTCACCTCCTTGCACAGTGTAGCAAATGTTGCTGTATCTATTTTATATACAGTGGATGTTTGCTTTAAATGAATGCAGTGCTGGTTAAAAATTACCCAGTTGATGGCATCAGAAACTGAAGTCTGATTTATCATCAGATCAAGTAGCATGTAGGCACCTCCCCCTCTCCCTTCAACATCAATAAATTTTTGTTCTACACAAGGTTTGAACCAATGGGGGTTAAGAGGATGCTTCAAAATTACATTTATAATCTTTGATAAAAATTACTCTTAAGTTACTGGTCTCTCCTGTCTTTGCTGCTATACATCCATGTGGTGAACATAGAGTTTGCTTTGTATTCATACTGTAATTCACATGCTAGTAACTCAGTGATGAAAATTGTTTGTGTACCAGGTTATTGAGCCATCAAGCTTCACCAAACTCTATGTCACAAATGAAAACCATTGCTTAGAAAATTACAGTTCTGGTTGCCAGTATAATTGTAAGTACTAAGGGAATACGTACAAATATGTTTACTCATTCAGTCAGGTTTCATCATTAACAGTTTAAGAAGAAAAAGTATAGCAGGGTGAATTCTTAAGCCTTAATAATTTAGTTGTACAAATAAGAGAAGAACTGTCTGCAAATTTCAGACAGAATTCTGTTCTAACAAATATCAGAGTAGCCGTAAGAAATGTAAGAACTGAAGAAACACCTTTTCTGCAGTTATGGACTTTACACCCCCTTTGTTCCTGGGGGGGTCCGCAACCTTGGAGGTTCATTTATTCATGTGCAGCCTGAGAGCTTGAAATCTGATTGTGCTGGGAATGGGAGAGATGAGAGAGAACTTCAGGCAGGAGAACGTGGACGTCAGCAAAGCAGAAGGTTGTGTTAACCAGGGGATTTGGTGGTGGTTGCAGGTGAAAAATTATGCACAGAGGAGCTAAGCCAAAGTGAAGGAACTAGGGAGAAGTTGGAAAAAAAAAAAAGTCATGGTGGAAGGGAAAACAAAGAGATGAACAAAGGGGAAAGCCAGACAGAAAGAAGGAGAAAGGAGGAGCTTGGTGGATGGGAAGACAGGAAGACAAAGTGAGAGGAGTTAAATCAAGGGAGGAATAGAGCCACTTAAATGGGCACGGAGCGGTATGACTGAAAACAGAGTCATGAAGGGAACAGCAAGTCGCAGGTCACTGACTCTCCCATCTCCTTCGCATTGCCAGCCAGCACCAGGTTTACTGGAGAGTTGACGTTTGGCTGAACAGAAGATGGGATTACCCATCCCATCTCAAAGTAGGAACATTGAAAGAGTGTGAGCACAAAAAGCCAGGGGCGAGTTGCCAGCAAAAATTGGCATCACAACCAGAGGCCCTAGACCTAAGAACAGTAATACCTGTGAGCAAGGAAGTAGGATTTGGGGTGCAGGCTCTGTAGGGAGGTCATGCACTGTGGGGATGAGGACCACAGCATTGCCAACTACATCTAGCATGCTGTCCACGGTAATAGCTCTGCCAAGTTGAGACACCAGCCAGGATTTCTGCATGGCGCTAGGCTACGCTGGGCAGCTCTGCCATGGAGAGTTATTTTTTCGTGGCCCAGATTCACAATGCAGATGTGCTCTGAGTGGCCCAGGTGTTGGAGGAGCAAGGCCACATTTCCGCGTGGCTTCAAAACTCCAAAGAAACAAAACAATCCACTTGTTTGGGGGGTTGGGTAATTAAAGAATAATGCTTTAGTATTTATCCAGGAGTAAATACTGAAAAAAACCCCAGCTGCGTGAACTTGGGCTTCTTCCCAAGTTTAGGACAATATATACCATCACCAAGTAAACACTGTTCTCCTATTTTCCAAGTGCTGAATGGATGAGCCTAGTAGAAAATTGCTTTCAGAGAAATCAGTGCTGTTTGATCAGTGTGTAACTTGGTATGATAGAGCACAGAGACTCATGACAGGGAGACAGTCTTCCTTTCTTTCTGATTTTCAAGGCTGTGTCTCAATCCATCATAGGAATTAACCTTTGTGTGTGCTCCTTCTCTGATCATTATATGAAAAGAAGCTCAAAATCCCCCAAACTAATGTGATATAGAAAGGATAAAGTCTTTGTTTGGATTCTTTTTAAGGCCATAGGCATTTAATTTTTATTTTTACTCTTCCATTCTAACATAATATTTTTCATTTTAGCCTTAAAACCAGATAAGTTCTTACATTATTTCTGGGACAGAGTAGTGATGCTACAGCACAGTGTTGTTTCATATGGAGATGGGTAGTTTTAATCATTATAAATGCTTTACAATTTTTGTTAATTCTGAAAGAGGTGTCAACCTAACATTTAAGAACCCAAACCATGTTAAAATTTATGCACAAGGTAAATGCTGAACAGTTGCGGGAATATTTCTAATATTTTGCTTTAAATCTTAGCATGACATTTTTGTGTGTTAAGCGATATGGAAATCAATTTATATAGATGCAATTAGGAATAGTGATTAGGCTTTTAAAGTTATTGAAATATCAATACACATTTGGATAAACTTTTGTAAACGTGCATTGAACTTTTCAAAATAATAATATTCTAATTGTAATTATTAATTTACCAACCTGTGTATCATCATCCTTCAAATTATTTTTTTTTCCAATATGGTGAATTACTTTTGCCTTTGAAAATTAATTTTTCATGGAAAGTTTGGTTAAAAATGATTTGACATTACAGAGAAATGTGGCCAGTTCTAGGAATTTGTGTATATTTATCTTTACTGCACCAAAATCAATGGAACTTATTACAGTAGTAAAATTAATTTGGGATTAGATCCCAAAGGGAAAATTTAGTAAAATTAAAGCTGTTTAAATTTTCCTGAATTTCAGGGTTCAATAACAGTTCTCATCAATATTGATGTGTGGAATTAACACTATAATATTTACTTTTCTAGGCTTCACAGTACTTTCATCTTGGAAAGGGTATTTCAGTTCTGTGCAAAAGCAGAGGTGCAGCCTTGCAGCTTTTCTTGCTGTGTGCAGAGCCTCATTATGCAGCTGGCATCCTTGCAGAACACTGGAGTCCAGGCTGTATGGTGAATCTGTACTGCCTCTCGGTGTGGAAGGAGAAGTCATTGCAGCAATTGGGAGACTCCCTTTATTTTGAGAATGGTTTCGTCCATCCATTTCTTGTATTTTTGTTTGGTGGTTTGGTTTTTTTTGTTGTGTGGTTGTTTGGGGTTGGTTTTTTTTTTGCGTACATGTATCCCTTTTCTGTTCTGGTCAATATGGTACAGTTGGATGTTTACATCAAACATCTAGATATCTCTATCACAGGCCTGACTTTAGAGACCTATATATTCTCCGAAAGATGCAATCTGCAGTCAGATATAACAGAGAATCGCGGCTGTAGGTTATAGGCTTCATCCCTTGGTGTTGGGTGAAGGTACAGCAGCAAGCAGGGCTGTACCGCATCTCCTCCCTACCTGCCTCTCAGCATGCAACAGTAGCAGCGCGTTGCCCGCTCTCATAGAATGGTTTAGGTTGGAAGGGACCTTAAAGATCATTTAGTTCCAACCCTCCTGTCATGGGCAGGGACACCTCCCACTGGACCAGGTTGCTCAAAGCCCCATCCCACCTGGCCTTGAGCACTTCCAGGGATGGGGCATCCATAGCTTCTCTGGGCAGCCTGTTCCAGTGCCTCACCACCCTCACAGTAGAGAATTTCTTCCTAATGCCTAATCTAAATCTACCCTCTTTCAGTTTAAAAACATTACTCATCATCCTATCACTATTGTGATGCTGGGAAGGCAAATGAGACACCAGGTCTTGCAGGAAATGTGCTGGGGTTTTGTTTGGGTTCCCCCTGGGGAAATACTATACCAAATGCCTCCGGTAGTTTGGGGGAATCTGGGTCCTCTGTGTAAACCTTTGCTACTTGTTTGGCTCCATATACAGTATAAACAACTACCTGACACAGAGAGAGAAGAGAAGCAAGAGAAAGTAGAGGGGGAGAGAGGAAAGAGGGTAGGTAGCTGTGAAGTCTTAGTATTGTAGCTATAGAATATTTTTAAAAAAAAAAAAAAAAAAAAAAAAGAAAACAAACCCCCTACCTGCTGCCAGGTGAAACATCAGAGTTTCTATGGACTGTTAATTTGTAGAAACCGCAAAGAAGAAAGGATTTCCCATGTTTTCACCCGTGACGCAGATCTCAACTCCAACGTTAAAAAGTACGGATGTTTTAAAATGAGTCAGTATGTACTCCGTTCCCTCAGGCTGCCCATTCCCGCATCATTTTGCACAAAACTGGGAGCAGAAGCTGGGAGAACACGAAGAGTTGGCTGGGCATGGGTGCTGCAGAGGCAGCGGCAGCCGGGGGATCGGGGCCGGGGCGCTTGCTGGAGGGAAAGGCCGATGTGTGAAGAAGGGGTGAGCAGCGAGGGAACACTGCTGTCGGCTGTACTGCTCCTCTTACTCGCTTGGGTGTACAGCTGCTCTGCGGCTGAACCAGAGTTTCCTTTTTTAAAAGCTAATCCATGTGTTCTATATGTGGAAATACAGTAATCCTCTTGATTTTTTATTTATTCTGTCCCAAAAATTGGTCTAGGTCGTGACAGACCCTCTGAGTGGCGAGGCAGGCTTTTGACATTAGCTGAACTAGATGCAAATTGGTCCTTAAAATAAAGGAGGCCCAAAGAACCGCAGGGCTGTGCTCTTCCTGGCAGCTGGTCCTCTGGGCGTCTGCTTGCTGTGCATGGTCTAGCTGATTTTCACCACCGTATTGCCAGCAAAGAATGGTAGGTCGATAAAGAATATGAAAATAAATTATGTCAAATACCTGAAACAAGCTGCTAATGAAGAACACGGGCTTTGCTTTTGGTAGCCATTGTGTGGGAAATACACTGAGGAAAGATACTATTTAGTGTGCACAACCGATGGGAAGAAAAGCAGGATGCTTTAAATACACTTTTTAAGAGTACATCATGCACTCAGCTCATGTGTTGTTGTGTTTATAAATTCCATAGCAAAGTTCCTGCAGTATTATAAATAATAAAATAATCTTCAGAAACTACTTTACCTGGTTTTGTAGACGATACCCCTTAGCAAATAGTGGGGGTATGTAGAATTCTCATCCTATCAAAATGTAAATTGCAGACTGATGTTACACAGTGAGTTGTGTCACACCTTTTAAATGCAACAAAGACTATCAGTGGAAAGCAAGAACATTGCGGGGCAGGGGAGGGGGAAGGGGAAGAAGAGAAACCACACTATTTAAATTTGAAGAAGAACGTATCTGACAGCTGAGTGAACAAAAAGAATAGGCATCAAAGACGTCTGTGCCTTGACAAATGTTGGGAGGAATCCCTCGCCTTTGTTTGGACTATCTGTAGATGCAAGTTCATTATCAAGCAGTTCTGCGTGCCTGACTGCCTTTATTTTCGATAAAGTAATGCTCTTTTAGGGACGTCAGTAAGTAATAACCTTGCCTGTGGAGGGATGTAGGATGTGGTATTTTGTAAAGTACTTCCAAATTTCTGTTCTTAATAAAAGGCTTGTAGTTTGGGTCTTTTTGGTGCTTTTTTACTGATTTTTTTTTTATTATTATTATTTTTGGTGGGTTGAGGTGGGGGAAGGCACTAAATCTGACGGTTTACTAGAAACAGTGATACGTGGCATGGAACGCTATTAAGGAGATTATGTTATCTCCGAGGAACAGAGAATGCTGCGGTCAACGGGAAATCAATTTCCGAGGGTGCTACGGTAAATTTGTCTTGTAACTGGAAACTTTCTAATTGCTGCCCCAAGGGAACAGTAAGCTGAAAACCAGGCAGATGGTTTCTTCCCCATTTCCCTTTTTCTTCGATTCCGTCTAAATTATTTCTAGCTTCCTAGTAACTTTGTTAAACGTTTGCAAATGTTTTAATGCTGTCATAGTTGCTCTCACTTGTACAGTAACTTTGCTGTTCAAAAGCCAGATGTTTTTCAGCAGGTTCTGGGAGAGGTTTAAATCTGTTCTCTTTAGACTGAGCCACTGCTTCTAACTATAGCGTTAGCAATTAGTATGAAGGAGAAATTGTTTTTCATTCCATGCTATGCAGCAGCAGGATTGTATTTTGTTTTTCAAGCGGGGGCTCGAGGAGATGGCTTTTTTCCCTGTTCCATCAATTCATCGAGACTTTCATTACTCACATAATCTGAAAAGCATTCTAGTGTCAAAGATATAGTCTAGGTTTTATGACTTATGATTTTATTTATGATTTACAGTTAAAATTCAATAGGATGGAAAGGCCTGGTGTAAATAGGTACTTTAGAAGGAAAGTAGATCCCCATTTCCGTATAAGAGCTTTGGGAAATATTTGGTTGGGATGAAGTCTATGTAGATCAGATATGTTGAACATTGGCTTTCTTTGTTCTGAAAGTTTGGCTGCATGCAGGTGGTAGTCTATGAAAACAAAATTGAAAAACGTAACAGAAAAATAAGTCACAAAGAGCTTATTGTGGTCAAGTTCCAACTTCAACAAAGTGCAGAAAGACCTGCCTGAAATACTTGGTGGAGTTGAAGGTTAAGAGGTGTGAATACAAATGTGAGCTGTAGGTTGAATTCAGAGCTCCTTGAAAACTTCTCAGTATCATTACATTCCTACAAGATGTAAACATTTTGTTTAGGAAAAAAAGTTGGGAGGAAATTGTTCAGATAAGATATAAAAAGTCAGCTTTCCCTTTTTTGCATCTACACTTTGCTTCAAAAACATTTTTAAATTTCGTTTATTTGAAGTAGATACTTATGTACCATGTACTCTTGACCATTGCAGGTACACGGGATCAGATAATATACCAAATACTTATGCGCAAACTATGTCAACTACGAAATCATCTACAATACCTGCCACAAATTAGTTGCTAAAAAAACTTGCATTATCACACTAGTTGCTAACTGTTAATTTTAGAAATGTCTAAATAACACTTAGAATAATAATAAACAAATTAATTACTGGTTTGAATATCTAAGTTTTTTTTTTTTGCATCATAATTTAAAAACAACAATGGAATTATCATTTTGAATACCATGTCGTAATATTAACATGAACTGAAATATATCTGGCCCAGAATTACCTTCTTTTTTTTAAGAAAATTGTTGCTGAGTGAGAAATTGCATAATTTTCTCTTTTGAGCTTAATGGGACTTTTCCCTGTATGTGCTTTTAATTTGAGAGTTTCCAGTCAATGGCGGCAATTATGTTCAACAAGAAACAAATAAGATTGTTATAAAATATAAGATTGTTATAAAATAGGTGGTAAGCGTTTGAAAATCTTCGAAGTGGTAGAACCATGTTTATATTTTATCTGCGATGCAGCTAGTTACGGAAATGCATGGTTGCTGTTGGTGATAATGACTATAACATTAGTATCAGATATGTGAAATGTTTTGAAAATTTACAGAAAACCATCATTAGCCATCAGAAGCTCTTTTAAATATTATGATGGTTAGCAGGTACTTGTTTTACTGTAGTACCTGGGAGCTGTAGTTATATACTAGGATGCAAATGTGTTTTGCCTGTATAAGCTGAAAGCTGAAGGACAGACTTCACATTAGCCGGTTAGAGCCTGGCTCTGGTTCACACATGTAGTACCTGTGGTCACTCTAATGACTAATCCCTCCTCAGCAAAATAGGTAAAAATATGCTTATAATTAAGCTGATGCTTACTTGCTTTGTCGATGGGCATTTTATTTCTAGAAAACTACTTTTATATATCCCTTCTCTGGTTGAAAAAAAAAAAAAAAAAGGATGGTATCTAGCTTTCCGACTTTTGGGTCTGGAATAAACCTACTTAACTGCCTTTAGCTTTGGGACGTACAGGGTGGGCAGCAGCAGGCAGGCAGGCTGTCTGGTCTTGTTTGGTTTTGGTCCAAAATAATTTCCCAGCTTCAGTGCTTTGAAGTAGCAATACAGAATCTAACCTCTTGGCAGAGAAGAACATGCTCATTATATGCCTTTTCTCAACAACCAAGCCATAAATGTCCCTGTTGTCTTTTTATTTAACATGCTTAGGTGAAACCAAACCAGTATGAAACAGGGGTTTTAAATTAAATTAAAAGGAGAGTATGAAAAGCTCAATTTCTTTCTCACCTCCACACCCGAGTCTGGACTTTTAATTTAAGGGAAGTACTCCTGTTGCTGCTTGGAGCAGCTGCTTGGGGAAACAGATCTTCTAAATCTTATTCTTCACTCCTGATGCTCACTTTGGGTGTGTTAGTATTCTGTTTACAAAGCACTCCTCAGAGTATTTGACAAAAAGCAGTGATTACACACAGGAAGTGCTGTTTTTTCAGTTTTTTATATGTTAATGCTCACTTGAAATTTTCATGAAGCTCTTTCATGTGAAATGTGCAGTATAAAACATTTCCTGTAATAAGACTTAAAACTTAGTGACTTTGTTGGGAGGGTATGGAGTATCTATCTTCTTCACCAGAGAAATAAAATAAAGAAAAAATTAAGGTGTAGGTTGTTTCCAGAAATCTGCAATTCTGATGTTTATCATTAACAGTGTGTAATATGTAAGTATTTTTAAAAAGAACCGCTGCCCCCGCCACAAAACCAGATCAGTTTGTTGAAAGTCTTGTTATTGTACATAACTTTTCTTTTTTAGACTGCTGTTTTAAAATACTTCTGTAGTACTCCGTGTTGTAAGAAAATGGTGCCCAAATGCAGATGAGCTGATTCCTCAACAATAATTGGGCAGTAGGATTTGGGCGGGGGGGAGAGAGGTGGTTGTTTTCTTTTTATGTTTGTACAGTGTGTAAAACATGCCGCATTGTGATGACAGCTACTATTGTTTATTTTTGTAGGGTTGACCCAAGGACCATTTCATCCTGCAAGAATCAGTTAGCAAGATCTGCGTAGACTTGTTCCTAAGGGGAAACATGTCTGAGATTGACTATGAGAAGTTAGCGGAAATAGGTAAATATTTTTTATTATACTTCAAATGGCATCTGTGTAGAGTTACACTTGATTTAATAGAGCATCTTCAGTAAGTGAGAGGCTTCACCAACATTTTGTAATACTTTTTGGAGCAATCCAATATAAGTTACAGCCACTGTACTGATGTGTACCCTATTAAAGCCATTAGGGTTGAAGGTTAGTTTAATACATGCAGCTTTTATGAATTATTGGTAGATGTTCCTAGTGCAATTCTGGGCTATTGGAATATCACCATCATCACATATTGTGGCACAAATGGGAATCATTACTCCAAAGAGACAAGTATTGAATGAGCGTAGAGATTGCTGTATTGCATGTTATCTCCAAAGATGTTCGTCGAGCTGAGCAATGTGACCACGGCATTAGGGACCTCATCATTTTGAAAGATCAATGTTAAATTATTTTTCCTTGGGTTTTTGAGGATGCAAAGCTGAACCCCCAGAGCAAGAGTCTGCCAGAGCTTTCCCCCCCGATTCCCCTCTGCCTCAGCCTCCCTTTCGCTGTCCCTCCCCTTAGCTCTGATTTCTCCATATCGTGACTTCCAGCAGCAGCAGGCTGGCTCTCTTTTTGTGTTTTGAATCAGGGCCTGATTCAAAATGCACCGAAAGCAATTTTCCCCTCAGCCTTGGCAAGCTCTGGATCAGGCCCCTCATGTTGTCTCCCAGCCTGGGTTGAACAGTGATAACGCTGCGAGTAGTAACAGATGATCCTCTGCTATGGCTCATGGAGCAGAGCAATAAACTCCTCTATCATTTGCAGGAGAAAAATGGAGCTGAGGCCTCCCTCAGTTTGGAACAGTGAAACCTCCTTTTTATTTGTGTTTATTATGAAACATCTCTTAGGCTCCAGTCCTGTTGTTCTTTCATTTGAAAAAAAAAAATTTAAAAAAGGAAAAAAAAAACCAAACAAAGAATTACCTTACTAGCTTTTCAGTAGATGTTGGGACTTCTTTAGTCCCTGCGAATAACTGCAGTACAAATAGGTGTGTGTATTTACTTTGCTTCTCTAGTTCTTTGCTACATCTCAGAGCAAGATAGCTTGATATCTATACTTTGTTTACAATCCTTCCCTTGCTTTTTGGAAATGTGTCTATTTTTATGTGTAGTACAAAATAATTTTTTACAGAAGGAATTGGCCTCTGCCTCTCTGTACCAAAGGCTGTAGTTAACGTATTGGTTGTTTCTGTTGTGTTTAACTTCAATATAAATTCCACTTTTAATAAAGTCTGTTAAGTTCCAGTGGATTCTGGCAAATGGTTCACAGCTCCTGCTTTGCATCCCCACAGACTAGCATTTTCTATTTCTTTTTCTGTCTCCCCTTTGCAACTTTTTGTTACTTTAGGTGGCTACAGTGCTCAGACATACTAAACAAACCCCATACTAAATAAAATAGCATTTTCCTTCTTCTGAGTTTTAACATGACTTAGATATATAACAAAGGGAAAAAAATGTGAAATTTATATACAGCATTATGTCTGTGTTATTCTTTCTGGCTCTTGGAATAAAAACATTCTTTAAAGTGAAAGAATACCTTTCCAGTTAAGGTTAGTGTAGCTTTTTATATATGTTACACTTCTAAAAGGGTAGAAAAATACACGTTTTTGGAGATGATAATAAGAATTTTAACTTTTTTGTTTGTATAAGGAGGACTCTAATGGTGTATTTCTCAAAGCAGATACATTATTTTTTTCCTGTAGGACTGCTGATTTATTTTCTGAAGAGGCTTTAATGTGAATTCACACATAAAGAAATGTAAAAGTGGTACACATGTTCCTGACTCCTCTTTGTCTTTGAGAAGCCCAGCCCCTGGTGGCATTTTTCATCCTTGTGAAATGCATTTTTGGTACAAATCATGTTAAAAATAAAAATGAGACAATAAAGCTTTCATGTAGTTGTTCATAGGATAGAAAGATACTGGGAAACTGAATGGAAAGCATTCAGAAATATTTACTAAGAGTTTTTCTCTAACCCTTAGCTACTAGCACATAAATCTCACTGAAATCAATACTTAATATATTCTTTCTGCTCTAGCGTGTCTTGCGTGGTGGTCAAGGCATATGAAATACACAGATGATCAGAAGGCAAAATACTGTTGAAGTACATTTTAAAGTGGTGTAATAATGTTATAGATAAAACTGTTAATTCTGCCTTATTAAAACTTGCATGATAAGAGATGGATGATGTACAGGGTGTGGTGCACCTTATCAGAACGTTAATTTTTCTCTTTATGTGTACCTTTTCTTCTTTTAACCCACCAAGACACTTGTGTGTTAATATGTCAATAGAATGGTATTCTAGTCAGTTTCTAGAAAACATTCATTTGAATAGTTTAGAAACACTAGTGACAGTAATTATCCGGGGATCTGTTTGTTTGGATATGTACTTAGGATCAGCTCTTTTTGAACCTTACAACAGTTTGGAAAAAAACTTGGAAAAAAAACCCCAAAACAAAACCACCCTGGAACAAGATCTGTTGACCTTGTGTTGCTCATTTCAGTGCAGAGTAGATTTGAACTTGAGGATCTATTCCAGAATCTGCTGAAGGTGGGGGAAGGATGCCCGTTGATTTTACTGGGCTTTTGAGCAGACTTTTAGACCTTTGCTTGACCTTTGCTGGAGTATAAGCTGGATGGACGTTCGGCTGCCTTGCCTATTGCAACTTCAGAAGGTTAAAGGATTTCACGGAAACGGTGGATTTTAAGGGAGGTGAGATGGAGATTTATTTGCTCTTTGCTACCTTTATGCAAAGTATTGAGTCTGCTCTCAGCATTCACATGGGGTGTTAATGTGGAGTAGCTGTCAATGCACGTGTTAGTGTACTCTAACTTTGACTTCTCCATTTGGGCATCCTTGAAATAAAAGGCGAGAAGCTGCAGATGGATACAACAAGCAGATTGTGGGAGTGTAGGAAATGATGAGACAACACCAGCAGTTGTGAATAGCAAGGTCACAGCATGCCAGAGATTTTTGCAGAGATTTTTGTGAGCATCACAGTAGATGTTAATCTTAAGGAGGACGTGAAGGTAGCTCTGAGGTAGTAAAGGGTTGCTTTTCCCACACGTGAGAAAGAGTACGGAACAAGAAACTAATTTGAAACTGCAACAAATGGTGATAAAAACCTGTGCTTTTGTCAAAGTGAGCTAAATTTCAACTGTTCAATAGTGTATCGGAGGCAAAAGTTTTTCTCTGTTAATCAGCACTTAAGCATTCTTGCTTGCTCCTTTAGAATTGCAGAAAGATGAAGCGGAAGATACACAGTCAGAACAGGAAGAAACATTTATGCCTCCACCACTTGAGGATCCTGAGCTAAATATCAATCACCCCTACTATGATGTTGCACGACATGGCATCATCCAGTTAGCAGGTATGTTTGGAAAATACTATGGCTTTACCTTACTTACGCCCCTTACCACATTTTTCTTACTGTACTCCTCAAGGTGATGCATAGGAATCACGTTGATGCTTTCAGCCTTCACCCTGAAAAGCAGCTGAATAGTAATACTCAAACTCGGTGCTTTTCTACAGATGAATTATGAGCCATATATTTGAGCTTAATCTTGCTTTAAAATATAACTATAGCAATATATTATAATCTAAGGCCTAACTGTGGCTGTAATAGATCTGTACTTTATTTGTGATAAGCTGTTTTGTTTTCTGAATAACCTGAAGTGTTGTGTAGCCACACGTAATCATTTTTCTAATCTGCCCTGGAAAGTGTGTGCAACTGAAGAGATATGGATGGCTGTGTAAAAACTAACAAAAGTCAGAAAGGAAACTGTTGACGTGAATGTTTATGACCTGACTTTCTGTTGTGACATGGAGAGAAGCTATGGGTACATAGCATATTTGAATATTGGATCATTTAATGTTTACAGTTATTTATTTTTAAAACATTCTGGCAACGTGGAAGACAGGCATATTTAAGATATAAAAGCACTTCTTTAAAGTATGCATTGCATATTCCTTTTGGCTTATTTTTGGCATCAATGTGTTTGTTAAAATAGCATTAATAATCACAGTCCTGAACTAAAGAAATGTATACAATAAGAAACAAATAGCAGAATTTAACACCGCTCATCCTGATGAAGTCTAGGATTGTGTTGTATTGTGTGCACTTTTTGTGTGCTCATACTTTAGTGAACCTAGGTTGATTTTTCAGGAAAACAGTGAACTCAGGTTATAGATAGGTAGCTTCCTGAATTCGAGCCATAAACAGGATGTCATCCAGGTGAGTATCAACTTTAGCAAAACCAGTCCTCTAGTGAGGTATGACTGCCTAGGGCAGTGAAATCTGTGGTAATTAGACTTCTGACTTATAGTGGGAGGCGAATTTTACCCATAGTAATTTCTCTTCTTGACCCTAGTTATACACAGAATAATAATTACCTTTTACCTTCTTCGAAACTAACCCCTCAACTTAAGACTCAAATCCATAAAGAAGGGAGTAAGAGATTAACATTCTTGCGGTTCAAAAGCTGCTACCTGCTAACCTACTAGGATGTTTCTCACTCAAGCACCAGTTTTGGGATGGGGGAAATACGAAGATACAGAAGTTATTAATGAAACCATTAAAAACAAACTGACAAAGTGTGAAACAGATGTGTTAACAGACACACTGGATGCACCAGAGTCACTATAGCTGTCCACCTAAGAACCTCTTCCATCTTCTGTATTAGGCAGTGCTGCGTGATAACGCCTTAAAAGAGAACTTGCTCCGTATCAGTGTTTGCTTGAAGTAAAGTTGAAACGTTAGGTATACTCCTGGTTTAAATTCACTGGAGCAAATGGAGGTATTCACAAGAGGAATCTTGGCAGAAATGTTGGATTATCTCTGTTGGTTTTGTCCTTAATACTGCAGTCTTTTGTAGGGGAAAAAAGTCCTCTAGCCATTGTTTAAGCTCAGAAAAGAGTAAATTTAGCTGCCATTTCAGTCAGAAATATATGATGGGGTTTTGCAAGTCTACTGGACAATTTAAATGTGAAGCACAAGCCAGGGACTGTGCTGCAGAAGGCAGTCTGCACCCTCGAAAACAGCTCTGATGGTGGGATGTAAGAGGAGAACGCAGAGGTGTGCATGTGAATGCAGAACACGGGGAAGGTGAAATATGATCCGAAGACATGCTTCACCTCCACAAAACGAGACCTCCCTATCCCCAGTGTTAACTTTGAACTTTTTCTGGATTTAGATTCAAGTGAGGAAAGGATGAGCTCTTCAGATCTCCTTCCCATCTTGGAAAAGGCCAGTCCCTTTTGAACAAATAATTTTAAAACTATCTGTACCTAGCTTATAATGCTTAATATCTCTTTGAAGTATAATTTCAGTGTTTGGAATGGCTTTTTAAAGCGATTCTGAAAGCTGTTCCTTCAGCTTAAATTCTGTGATTGAAAGACAATGAGATGTATTGTTTGAAATGATGGAAGAAAAAGAAAGAATTTAGGTGAAAATATTTGCAGTAATTTACTCATCTCTTACAGTGATCTACTTTCCAACAGTTAATTTTAAAAAACTTTAAAATTCCTTCTTGCTTCTCACAAATCAAAATGACTCATACCTGCTTTCCATAACAATGGATTTGACTATATGCAAAGGAGATTTTTTGAGTTGTATTCATACAGTGTGAAAACACAATTAATTAAATAAGAATAGGGGGCATTTTAAAAGATGTAAGCTTTAATAATTGTTTATTAATCACAGACTGATTTCTGTCACTAATACCAATGTACAGCTGACTACTCTAAGCATATGTAAATGGAACAGTGCTGCAATGCTGGTTCTTTTTATTTCTGTCTTGAAGGAGAAATTTCAGTCTGTTGCCTAAAAAGAAACTCAAGATTATTTTTCTTTGTGGCAAAAAGGAAAGGACATATAAGCATATATGATGCATCAAGCTTCCTTATTTTCTATAGTTTGTTTCTATAATATGATTGCTGACAACTTCTGGCAGTACCTTTTTTTGATTATGTGCTTACTTAGTAGGACTGTGTCTCTGATGCTTGTGTTTTCATTAACTGCCAGTGACATCCCTTTATGTGTTAGACAAAACTTTTTAATGCAAACGAAGTCCATCATTGTTTTAAATCTGTATTTCCCTTATTAGCTTTTTATTGCTTTCTAGTTATATTTAAAGATTTCAGGTATCCATCCTGGGTCTTTTTAGAGACTGACCGTATTTTTCTTCAAGATCCAGTTGATTTCGTTCCTGTTTCTGATTTTGAATCAGTGCGTTAGAAACTGATTTGAGTAGTAGTTTGTGTAGATCAGCCTGTGAAAGGTAAAGTTGTAATTTAGGTTTTGTAACATGTAAGGGGGAAGCATAATGAATTACCTAATAAGCCTAAGACGCAAGTCCTAATAATTTTCCAGTCCATGTCAGTGACAGCTTTGCTACTCCTTGCAATACCTTTAGAAGCAGATCTATAGTCTGTAAATTGCAGTACCACAGGAAAGAACTGTTTTTAAAGATTATTATTTTTTCTTAAAAATATTTACTTCGTTAATTTTTTTACTGCCAAAGGATATTCCTGATATCAGTATCTCTGACATTATTTCACGAGTACCCTTTTGGGGAAAACAACAAATCAACTGGGGAGACCTAAGACTTGGGCACTTTTCAAGAAGGAAGCTGAGGGCTCTGATTCATAACCTATTTGTAGCACAAGAGCAGATTTTAAGGTGGGCTTTGCACTTTACAAAACACATCCTAACCATTTGGGGGTTGTCGTGCTTTTCTCTCCAAAATAAGGGTAGACATCAGTGAAAAGTAATGCCTGCTCTAGTGAAGAGGGAACTTGCCAGAGTGATAGAAACATGGGTTCAAATGCTTTAGGCAGGAATTGAACTTGGATTTTCCAAATTCTGCACTGGTTTTCCTCTTGCTTCTTTCTCCAACTATTTTCTTCTCAGAATGTGAAAGGAAATAAATCCTTATTTACCACATTCCTTCCTTTGAACATCAGTTTGTTATAGTGTCTTTTTTAAAGACATTTTTTTAAAGAACTGAGTTAATTATATCTAAATATATGGACGTGCTTTCTTGTTGAATCTGAGAAAATATAATGGGTCTGCTACATCATTTAGTAGAGCAACAGGCTTGCTAAAATAAATGATGGCTCAAAGTGCCAAATTCAAATGTGAATGTGACCACAATTTTAAGTTTGGGTATCCTGACAGTATACCACAAGTCATTATACACCCAAATATACCTTATTAAGAAGAAAAGCCTAGCACTATTTCTCCTTTACCAAGTAAATGTCAATTATATTCCCTTTCTGTTTGACTATTCTGCTGTTTCTTTGCTTTCCTTAAATTTTCTTTTATGCTTTCTGTGAATTATCAAAATACTTAATTTTGCATCACTGAAAGCAGTTTTGATTTTCAGTGCCTCTTTTTAAGACTAAAGCATTGTTCTAGTCCAGAGAGTCGGCCAGATAGACATTAGAGAGATTAGCTTCAGGGGCTCACCCTTATTTCAAGTTATTTTACATACTTTGATGAGCACAGATGACACGTAAATAATTATTTACATCAAAAAGCAAGNCTATGATTCTATGATTCTATGATTTACATCAAAAAGCAAACTGTCCCTTTGCTTTCAGCTGATCTGAAAAAAAAATGTGCTATGGTGAAGTATTTTTCCTAGGCAAAATAGAAAAGAAAAATTGCTTATGGAGGAATCCCCTTCAGAAAGAGGGGAATGAACAAGGTTCCTCATGTAGGAAATCTCCTGAACATTCACTTATAGTCATTCCTATTTAGAAAAACATCTGAGCATGTTTGATTTTAATTGCAATTCTAGCACTTTCCAGAATTAATCAGGTGCAGTACAGGTGCAATCCTTTCACAGAATGTTGGTTTCTAAACAAACAGGTGGACACGAATGGAATCCGGAGGAATGAATGCAAAAAGGGAACTTTGTGAAATCAATAGGAGTTGACTCTTGGAATTTAGAGTTGGTGGTGTTCTCCCAGTTTCCTTGGTGGGTCTGGTCTCTGTCCCAAAGGATAAACATTATAATGGATATTTTAATACTTCATCTTTAAGCTGGCTAATATCTGTTGTAATGTATTTTCATGTGATCGTCTGAGGTGATCAATGCCAGGAGGAAGAGGACTCAATTTTTTACAGCTAAAGGTATAAGCTTCTCCTGCTAATGTTGAGACTCAGCTGTGTTATCTTGGCTGTGTATTTCTTAACTGACTAAGAAGTTTGCCTTTATGGATGGGCAGAGACCCACAGCGGACTAGTTGCGGGTGTATTTACTGTCTGTTACTCAGCCTAGGCAAAACACACAAGTTTCATGATGGCTTTTTTGCAACCACGTATTTCCCTGAGTCACAGAGAGTAGAAGGAGGCTTGGAACAGCCAGGTTTGTCTGGCCATTTAACATAACATAATTGAGGTTTAGGCTCAATTTCTGTAGCTTAAATTCTATGAAAGAAATGAATATGTGAGCAAGTGTTTTTCACTGTTGTGGCAAGTCCCCTGGATTTTGACCCTGCTTCAACTCCAGTTGAAACCAATGATAAAACTTCTGTTTAGAAGAAGCCTTTAGGATCTTGCTTTGCTGTAATGTGATAATGACAAGCTTCAGCAAAGTGAAATGATATTTCACTTTTCACTTATAAAGTAGTAATGTTTAGTATCATCAGAACAAAAGCTCTTAAAAAGTCATGCTAAAATTACAGCATTCAGAATATCTCATTTGCAAATTGGAATGAGCTGTATCATTAGAAAAAAAAAATTCATTTGCAAGAAGCAGTTAGGAAGTGCTGTGCCATCCAAATTCTTAATTAAAAAGTAGAACAATCCCCTTTTCCATTTGCTCTTCCCTGTGTCTCACTACAACTTTTTTTTTTCTACTGCAAAGTTTGATACCAAAAGCGATGTATGATTCGTGTCTGTTTCGGTGAAATCCAGACAAATAAAACCCCAGCGGATAGCTTGTATTTTAATGTGCATAAATCTCGTTCTGGACAGCGTGCTCTACCCACCCCTCTCTACTCACCGAGGAGGAGGCTGGCACTGCCGTGCTGTGCTCCCAGGAGTGGCTCCGCAGCCAACACAGCTGATAATCCTGAGGCTGCCCGGGAACGCGTGCAGATAGCCAGCGCCTGATCCAAAGGCAGGAGCCTCCTACCCATGGGCGAGAGAAGTCTATCAGACCTTTCCTATCTGAGCCAGTGACTTTAAAAAAAGGCGTAGGTAGGTGGGTAGGGGAGTCTGAGTGCCCAAGCAGTTAAGGCAGTCAGTCTTTGGGAATGCCTCCTAAATATCCGAAGCTCAAAACCAGTGCAGAAAGGTAAGGGGAAGAGCGTGTTTTCCAGGGAGGGTAGAACAGGTTGTCAGCTTTCACCTGAAAGTGTTTGGTGACATTAGCCTCTGAAATAAAGTAGGTTAATACAGAACTACGTTTTTTACCTGAAAGCGAAACATGAAGGAGCAAAGCTGATGTTGCACTTCTGTTTTGCTTTGTCCCCTGTAGAAAATGAGACATCTTTCAGTTCTGTCTTATTT
This sequence comes from Anarhynchus alexandrinus, assembly GCA_008711295.1. Lineage (NCBI taxonomy): Eukaryota > Metazoa > Chordata > Aves > Charadriiformes > Charadriidae > Anarhynchus > Anarhynchus alexandrinus. The sequence continues at coordinate 2,427,224 of VUYV01000084.1, read as the reverse complement.
ACATCCAAGTAGTAGGGAAATATAGGTTTTGTGGGATAAAAATATACTCTGTTCTGATTTAAAATCTGCATACTTGAAATTACACGCTCCTTTGAATGTGCAGATAACTGCCACTCCCCATTTTACCCTTCAAACTGCACTTCCACGTGTTCAGGTAAAAATTCTATCCTCGAGGTCGTGGAATTCAAACTGGTCGGACTGGGAAGCAAATGCGATGGGATTTTCCCAGGGTGCTCAGTCACAGCCCTTCTAGTGGAGGGCAAGGGAAGCCTCCTTCTGGTTTGATCAGCACTTTGTGTGTCATGTTAAAATTTGATGTTGTTCAAAACATTACTGATGCCTGTGAAGAAAGGGCAGCCTCTTTCCTTTCATTAACTCTCATCACTAATGGGAAGCCGGCTCTGTTTTATTTAGTTTTTAATAAAGTTGAGGTTCTCGGTCACCTTTTCTGGTTTGCTCTTGTTGCCTGTGTGGCACTGCGGGGTGGGAGAATGAGGTGCTCTGCTCTGCTGCTAATTTTTGGAAAGTTTCTCAGCCTCAGTTTTCCGATTATTGAAACTGGGCAATTATATTTGTTAGTGTTCTGAGTGTATCTACTTGCAGTCTTTTCTGAAGCTGGTTATTTTTTTTCTGCCTTTTAATTCAAGCAATTGAATGTGACCAACAGTAACAATTAGTGACTCATTTAGTAATTTAATGGGAAACCTTTCTTCGATTTATTTTACTCATAAAAATGATTGTCTCTAACAAATAAAATATTCTGCAGTGCATTGTAACACAGCCGTTTTTTCACAAACAAGTCATGATTTAGAGAACAATCTTTTATTAATGTTTTAATTAAATTTTAGTACATCATTCATATTAATGCATGTTACATTATAATGCCTTTATAAGTACTCTGAGAATATCAAATAAGACACTTAAAAATAACTTCAGGAAATAAATCATTGTCTGTTTAAAAACAATATGCAGACATACCTGAGTACATATAATTGTGGTGTTGTGCATATTCTTCCTTTAGTGGTGCTCAAGCACCTTTTTTAACCCAGGAGTCAGAATTTTTTTTTAAAGTGGGAAGGGACACCAGGCCTTGCGGGATGAAAAAACACCTTTGAGAAAGATAATAAAAATAAGCAGTCAGCCAAAGAAGGAGAGGAGGAAAGAATCAGAGCGCAGAGAAAGCTATATTTTGGAAGTCAAAACTACAGCACTACTATCACTACAAGTGATAATTGCCAAAATTCAAGCTGAGTTAGATCTTTAAAGATGTTAAAATTAATAGCAAAAGGTTCTTTGGTTGTATAAATAAAAAAAAAAAGAGAGCAGTTACCTTCTGTGAAATAAGAGTGGGGTGGCAATCAGAGATAATCCAGCTATAGGTGTCAAACTAAATTAATACTTATCCTGGCTCTCAGTAAAGACAAATGATGTTGATGTTGTTAGGAAACCTTTTTAAGTCCTGTATGTGATGTTCATCTGCTATGTATTATCTAACTCTTGTCAGCCATGTTTAGGAAAGATGCATTCAGATGGGGGCAGGGTAGAGAATAGCTAGTTTGGGGAAGAGACAGAAAATCTAACTTGTTTACAAGCAGTAAAATACAGGTTGAGAGGGGATATGTTTATTGTCTAGAGACACATGTGGGATGGCAAATAGTACTGAAGGAGAAGTGCTGCTTCAGCCGAGTGATGTCATTGTCTCACAAAGAAATTGGGACAAACTTGCTATGACTTTTAGACTGGAATTGAGAAAGCAGGTTGCTAGCTGTCAAAGCAGTGAGCAGGAGGAGCAGGAAATAGAAAAACCTAACTGTTTTTTAAGATACAGCTCAACAAATCAATGGAAGGATTATGTGGTACAGATCCTGGTGGTAACACAGGCTTGGAACTGATAATGCAGAAGATATCTCCCAGTCCATGTTCATATGTGAAAAGTCATTAAGCATTAATCTCGCTTCTTCCCTCCTTTTTGTCCTTCTGCACCTAAAATGGAATGGGTTTAAATAGATGCTGTCCCATCATGACCTCTTTTGAGCACAACTAGGTAGGAATTAGACAAAGCGGATACAGGATTTTTTTTTCGCAGTGTGGAATCTGTCAGGTGAGGACAGTCACCTCTTCCTGAGTTGAATGGAGGAAAGCATATTACTATCAGTGATGGGTTTTCATGGAAAATGAGTGTTTACAAAGCTACAAATTAGAACAGCTTAAGAAGTGGTCTGAAGCTGTTCTACCCAGTTTTCATAGAAATGCTCATATGATTTTATTTACTTGTTAAGTGACTCCATTACAGATTTAACTTCCCCCATTTTACTTCTTTTTTTATTTGTTTATTCATTACAACTACTTCCTTGATTAGGGGTGAAAGGGGAGCAACAGAATTGTAAAGAATATCGAAAATACCCCCAATTCTTAGCTTTATTGTACTCCTACAGATATTGAAGCTAAACTTCGATGTTTTAGAGGCAACAGAAGCAAGTATTAAATATCATTTAGTTTGAACATTGAAATTAGACCAAGAATGTTTGAAATAGGAATTCAGTCTAAACATTTTCTGAGATGTTTCTGTATTGCTTTAAAAGGAATGGTATCTTTCATGTAGATAAATGTTAAAATATTAATAACTCACAGTCTTCAGTGCTGAGTTACCTTCAGTACGAGCATGACTTAACCTCTTGTGCCTGGCTTTCCAGATAGTGGAACCTGGGTGTGGGGTGGGCAGGGCATGAACACCAACCTTGTCTGTACAGACAGCGTGGGTGATGCTGTCATGAGTCAAAGAGTAAATGAACTTGAGTGCAGCAATATATGCTTTGTCAGAGGAACGAAGGGATGGACACTTAGGGATCTTCAGGCTATGAAAAGCGTACTTGTATGCCTTGCTTTCTGCGTTTTAAATGTGATCTGAACGTAGTGGTGCTTCTGGAAAAGAGTATCTAAGAAAGCTTACGTTGGTTAAAAAAATCTGACTTAGCTGTGTGACAAAACAAATGCCCGAAGTGCTTGTAGGCAGAGCGGTGTTCTGATACATTCCAGAAATAAAGCATGAAGAGTTTTAAAGAGGTCACTTCCAAGACTACTGGGGAAAGCAGGCCTGTGTTCTTCCATGACCGAATGCTGCAGGAGGACTTGAATGTTCCCCATCAGGAGCTGAGCACCACCAACCACCTTTGAATATGACTTTCTCAACTTTGGTTCCTCATTTGCCCAGCAGCCGCTTCGTTGCGCTGCAGCAGTGGCCAAATTGCTTTCTGTAGGCAGCATGTGATTTGACAGGGAAGTTTTGCAGTATGTTTTGAATAATGATGGGAGATAGAGGTAACCCCAAATGCCAGAAGATACAAGCCATTCCTTCAGATCACTGAAGTCCCATTCCATAAGTAAATGAGCGTTGTCTTTACTAACTGTTTTGTTCAATAGGTGATGACAATTCTGGACGGAAGGTGATTACCTTCAGTTGCTGCCGTATGCCCCCCTCCCATCAGCTCAATCACACCAGATTGCTGGAGTAAGTTTCTCTCAGTCTCCCACGTGGACTACTTTACATTTTATATGTGAACTCCTATTAGTTTGTTTCCAGGTGAATGAGCTTTCAGGGAGGAAAAGCAGGAGGCGGGGAGTGAAATGAAAAAAGGATGTAGGACCTACTAGTGTTAATATTAACTGAATGAGGTGTGGATGAAACTGCCAGAGTTACTTCACCTGGGATCTTAACTAGAAGAAGAAATTCACTGTGTACTGAAATTAACTTGTCTTAATTTTTATTAATGAATTCTAATAGTATTTGAAAAATTGAATTTATCATGAGGACCAATGAAAGAGAAATTCTAGTATGTTAGTGCTCCGTACATATGTTCTCATGAATAGCAGTGTTTGCCTTAATTTCCTATACTTTATCTCCTAAATCACTCAGCAAGAGCATTGTTTAGTTATTTACATCCTAGTGGGTTTCCTCTTTTTATAAAAAAGATCTGCATTATGTAAACTATATAATGCTTAACATTTTTATATGTATCTCACTTTGTAGTGTTTAGGGGTTTGTTTCAAAGAGATTGTGAACATGTAAAATCACAACATTCTTCCTTCTAAATTTGCTGCAGCAAGGTACCAGGACATGTTTCTGCCTTGTAGTTTGTCACTACAAGGAGATCTATTCTGCCGTGACAGTCCTGTTCTTATTAAGCATTTTAAACCAATTTGGATTTCTTGTACAGCCTCCATTGCCAAAATGTTTAAGCACCTTTCAACTGTCAGTACACACCACCTTTGGAAAGGACCGAAGTGCTCTTATCCCAACTTTTCAGAAACAGAGAGGGATTAGAAGGCAGGTTATTTAAGAGATGTGTTTGAGACCATGTTGCTTCATTTGTATGCTCTTCACAGCTAGGGTTATTTCCGCAGCCTTATGCCAGAAGTTTCTGTGTAGCACAGAGGGAACATTAGCGCCTGGGAGGAAGAGCCACACCAGTCAGCTCCTCACCAGAGGTGCTACCTGCAGTCGTTAATAGGAAATGCCAAAGAAAGGAGTGTGACAAACCATGTTGCTACCAGATCAAAGAACCCTTCCTCAGTTCTGCGAGGAGGCACCTTCATGAAACTAGGATTTCCAGCCCTTAGACTCTTCTGGACGTGAACACTTACATTTTTCCTGTATCTGAGTCCACATCAAATTCACTTGGGATGTCTGTGCTAAGAGGGAACTGAAGGCAGGTGTCTGAATGTGAAGCTAGCAATATAGCTATCAAGTGATCTGCTTTTGGGTAGTTAGACCCAGATGTTGAGTTTTGAGGAAAAACTGCAGAGTAGACCTGGATTGGTAGGTATTTTGTGATGAAATCACTTAAAGAATTTATTTGGTAAAGCTTTTTGTAATGTCCCTGCAATTCTGTTACAGCCCTGGAACAGGTAATCGACTGTACAAAAATACTGGTTATTTTATGCCCACAAAATTCTCTTGATTATTTTTGGAAGTACAGGCTTTCCTGTATGCAATGTGCCAATGAATTTACATGCTGTAAAATGAAACACAAGGCACTCTGTATGTAAGAGTACCTGTTTACATGTATTTTATTTTTTAACTCTTTTTTTTAAGAATGGCTGTTACTACTACTTCTTCTTCATTAAAATACCATTAATACTTAAGTCCAGGATCAAAACGGCATTATATTAATTGCAGTGGCAGTCCCACGCTATTCGCAGTCTAAGATTTACAGTATGCTGAGGGAATAAGCAGATAAATGAGACTGTGGGAGTACAGCATAAGAGTGAAGTTATGGGCTTTTCCATGCAAAGGTGGATAGTCAAAGTGGCCTTGATACTTGCAGATAGCCACAGCCTAACAAATGGCACATGGAATATCTATTTTATTGAATGAAAATCGCTTACATACAATTAAGAGTAATAGCTGGGGCTCTGTTACAGAATAATAAGATAGCATTGAGAATGACATGAGAAAGTTGAAACCTGACACAGCAAGAGATGTGGCCAGATTGTACTCCTACATCATTGCTTTATTTGAATCATTGAGCTGTGTAATAGGGCATATAGTGTTCTCAATTGTAGCAGTAAGGGAAGACAAAAGCATCTTAAACTATACCATAAAAGAATGAACACACAGAAATCTCCTTATAAAACATGCAGTATTACTTCAAGATGGGATAAGTAGTGTAGTTCTGTAAATTAGTTTTAAAGGAAATGATCTATGAACACAGTCCCCAAAATACAAACAAGGGAGGCAAATATATTCAAGAAAACAGTTTACAGTAGCAAGTTGTAATTGGCAGTAATTAGGGCTAATGGATTTTTCAAGAATTCAAAAAGTTTTAAATTGGGAGGAAAACCCAAGATTTACGCTTTTTTATTTTGAAAAGTCAAAATGACAGTGTTTGCTTGGCTAAAAGGAAGGAATTTACAAAGACCAGAAGAAGGCAAAATAGAAGTTGCTGTCAGTTAAAATGCATCTTTTTAAAAATGTCTTGGAAAAGACAGTCCCATATTGTCTTCATCTTTTAATGATTCATGAGCACTGTAGTTTTTGTAACTAAATATGTTCTTTCAAATTGCAGGCTTTGCAGTGCTGTGGAATTACTGGCAACACTGCCACAAGAGGAAGATGAACTTGTTAGATAAATACATTGAAGCAAACGTGAATTTGCAGTCACTAGCATTCTGTGCAAAACCAGCACATTTTGTTTCTCAGTTACTGCTTTAAAAATCTCGTCCAGTAAACTGTCTTAAAACTAAAATGTTATTTTTCTCCTCAGGTACTTAAAGTATACTCTGGACCAGTATGTAGAGAACGATTATACGGTTGTCTACTTTCACTATGGCCTGAAGAGTTTGAATAAACCATCTCTGAAATGGTTACAAACAGCCTACAAAGAATTTGACAGGAAGTATGTCTCCAAAATATTTGGTTTACTCTTTCGGTTGCGTAACGTCTGTAACTAATTTCCATGCAGGAAGCATATCTTCCTGATCTGCCTGCAACTAACTGAGTTCAGTTTGCCATTGCAAATTCTTGTAATGATATTGTTGCTGTTGGTTCTCTTCTATGTGTCTTCTAAGTGTCTTCTGTGCAGTACTAAGGAATGGCCCGAGTGCTGCAGTGGTTATCCAAAGTTATAAAAAGCCTTGGGAACAAAACCAAGAGCCGTTGCCCTTTCTGTGCACTGTTTAACAAGATACCAGTGACACCTTATTAGTCGTCATTCTTGATTATCTTGCAGTTGTGTTTGAACCTTTGATCATCCGGAGGCTAGGTTGTATACAAAACAGGAAAGATTAGTTTTTAACAGTGCGTATCTCTCCACCCTTGTGGAGTTTATTGGTTTTTATATGTAAAGCCCCAAAGGGACCACTCTGCTCGTTTATGCCTGACCTTTGGAGTAACAACGGCTACGGCTCATGGCTTCGTGTTTTAGTTGGTTAGGGTGAAGTCAAGGCCAAAACTCCTAGATAAGTGGCATTTTAACAGTGTAAACTAAAGTTCTGATGTTTATTCTCTGAAAATGCATGCTTACCAGTGGAGCGGAAAGTTCCTGCTGAAGTCAGTCAGTCTTGTTTGCGAATTGTTACTTGATCTACTTGCTTGTAAGTTGGCCTCAAGAGGGCAACATGACTGGAAGCAAAAATAGCTCTTTCCTGATAGTGAGAGTGTACATGCACGTGCATTTTGCGGGGATGGATCATACGTGTTTGACTTTTTCAATTTTGGAGCTGAAACAAGAAGCAAATATCATAAAAGATGCCACGAAAAAGATTGTTGGGTGTTTCTGGCCTAGACTGGGATATAAATGCCTGAGCATTTCAGAGGACTGCACACCCTGCTTTCAAAATTGAAGTTGAGATGCGCAAAACGCCTTTCGGTGCTCTAGTGCCAGAGCTCAGACTCTTTTGAATCTCACCCAATAACCTCCTGAGACTCTAAAACCCACTAAGCAAGAAGGTGAGGTTATGCATAGCTTTCATGAGATATTGCTCTCCACCCAGCAACAGACTGAGAAAGCTTTTTGGTTTTGCTGCTGAGTTTCTGAATATGGTTAGTACAGTGTATCCATTTTTTCTGGGATTGGGTAAGGGAGAAGAAAGGTAAAGGATCTCTTATATTTTGTCTTTGGTGAGAGATTTTGACTACAATACTGAGTTTTGCTCTGCACTGACAATTCCTGAAAAAAAATGCACTGTATGGAGTTGGAAGCCTACCCTACTGTACTGTTTTACTTCTAGGAGAATCCCAAGCCAAATTTACAGTTGCTGTACGAGGAGAGGCAGTATGAAGGCAATATCTTCTTCAGTTTTGTTGCCTTCTGACATACGTACGTTTCACGTGCACAAAGTCACTCTCATTTATGCTGAATCTGTTTTCTCCGTTCCCCACCCTGACCCAGAAAGCAGGAGAACCAAAAAGGAAAAGAGAAGCCTAGGCAGCTGGGCAAAACCACGCCAACCGTACACCCATCATTTTATTCCCAGTTGGGACTTCTTGGCATACTGTCATTGAGAAGCTCAAAGCAATATTCACAGCCCTACGTGTATGTTCTGCTGTACTAGCTGGGGGGTGGGGGGTAAGCACCTTTCAGACTTCTTCCACGTGTGTGTGTTTTGGGGGTTAAAGGAAAGAGAGAACAAAGGAAAGTATAAGGGACGATAGTAATTCGCTAGTATCATGAAAGCAAATGTTCAACAGGAATAGTTTCAAAAGAACAGATCTGTCTTTGAAGGTTTACAGCAGAGGCTCAGTAAAGTCTTGTGGACATTTAATTGTAATCTAGGAAACTGTGAAGTGTGTGAACTTCCACAGAAGCAATGGCTTATGCCCATTGCTTCAAGATACAAAGCAAACTTAAAATAGAAACTTCAGTAAAGCAACTAAGGTGTTTTGCTTGTTAGTCTTTATTGTTGGTTTTGGGTTCTTACTCACAGTGGTGCCAATTGCACAGGGACAGTTGTTTGCTTGTGTATGACAGTGGCTTTGTGAAAACAATGCTTTTTTCAATCAAAAATGTATCGGCCCATTAAAACCCAAAAGGAAAAACTGTTGTGATTGCCGAGTTGGTCCCTTTTCTGCCTCTTACCGTAACCTCTTACAAGAAGGTTTTTCTTAGTTCATGGTCATTTTTTCCCATGATTGTGGGTTTTTTGAGAATGAATGGTGAAAACTTGGGAAGGGCGCTCCCTACTGGGGAGCAAACTTGGCATAGTAATAATGTGTTTCTCAATTACATTTTGCAATAACGTTGAATAAGAGCAGAGTCTTTTTGTGCAGCCTGGTTTCCATTTCAGTTTCAGCCTACTAGAATCTGTTGTTTATATATCATGATATGACAGGGTAGAATCAAGCAATGCCATAATGGAGAAAGGCTTTTGTTTCATACAGAGGGGACCATCCGAAATAAAACGGCGTGCAGTTGGCTTCACCTTTAGTAATTACGAGCAAGAAAAGACAAAAGTAGTGGTAAAAACACAAGATTAGATGTAAATTTTACATCTGAAAATTTAGAAATCTTTTTCCAACATGAAAATCCTGTAAGCAGAAAATAAAGGGAGATGAACAAAAGTAATTTTTTATATCACAGAATTTTTTGTAGACTTTTCGTTCTCTTCTCTTTTTTTTTTTTTTTTCAAGTTGCCTAATTTCCCTTCTGTCCTCCTGTTATTAAACCTATGAGACAGCAGACATTGGTTAGGAATGTAATAGTGTTATGTTGGCCTACTATTGTATCATCAAAACTGTCCATTTTTAAAAATTGGGGTTTTTTTCATTTTACATTCAGTTTCTTCTGAATTAGGTCTTTTTAATGTATTTGAAAAGACTGCTGTATAATGTTCCTGTATTAATGCCTCCCATTCAGTTGTAGCTATTCAGTTCTACTGTCTGTGATATTCAAAAGTCTTCTAACAATTTCATTTTCTTTTCCTAGGTATAAGAAAAACCTTAAAGCACTCTATGTTGTACATCCAACCAACTTCATAAAAATTCTGTGGAATATCTTTAAACCTCTTATAAGGTACTTGGCAGTTTATTCAGCACATTTTCCCATTTAGTTTAAGGATGGTTTGTTCTCTAGTAAGTTGCTTTTAAAAAGGCTTGAGGTAAAATATGTCAGGTAACAGCACAATAGCCATTTAAACTGTCTTGAACTAATGAGTAAGGTGAGCATTAGCTTGGGTATGAATAATAGGGTAGAGTTCTTTTCTTTCTAAGAACTGGGAGTCTCAATTCATAGTAGTTTTACTCATATGTTAAAGTAAATATCACTTTAAAACATAGTTATTCTGTGGACCGTGAATGACTTTTTTGTCCTCTTTGACAGCACTTAGCACAATAGAACTGGGTCCGTGACTGGAGTTCCTAGGTGGTACAGTAAAGCAGATAATAGATGGTTAACCCTTGGTCTGATCTCAAGTGCTGAAATGAATAAGAATGATACTACTTGTGTATTCAAAGTTCATGGATAAGCCCTGAAGTGCCCATAAGAATTTGAGGTGGAGGGTATAATGGTGAAGGTGGATGTGTTTTATTGGTGCATTCTTTTTCTTTGCGTGGTAAAAATTGATGCTACCTACAAGGAACCGGCAACAATGGGCAGATAATGCTAAGTGCTAGGATGGGTGGGCTCTCTTAGTTTCTGGTTCTGAACTTCTGTCACTGTCACTTTCAAAACAATTCTAGCATTTTGCATATTATGTTATGAATGTCCTCAGGGCTGAAGGACGAAAACAGATTATCTTGAGAAGCCATTATGAACCAACTAAAAATGTCTGTTACAGTACCTTGCTATTCATTCAGTTCTGACTGGTAGAAAGCTAATTAATTAGAAAGGGGAAGTTTAACTTCTAGACAGATCAGAACGCATAAGAAGCATGTGAAAATAAAAAAGCTAAAAATCCTTCCAGAATAGGCTGTTCTTGAAACAAGAAGACTGACTATAGATCTTTATTTTAACTGGCAGTAAAATAAATGCCAGAGATCCAGGACATAGACCAATGGTGAGAAAAATGTGACAGAAGCTGGAGGTCCAGTAGCTGGTAGTACCTCAGGAGTGGGGATGAATTTTTTTTGTTCCTGATTTGCTGTAGGATGGGTATAGAAAGCTTTGCGGGGGGGGGGGGGG
>VUYV01000084.1:2301487-2416587 GCA_008711295.1 Anarhynchus alexandrinus | reverse complement strand
AGGCGGGGGGGGGGGAACCAAACCAACAATAAAACCAGAACTCCTCTAGATGTACATTACAGCACTTAGGTGAAAGCAACTTCTTTCTCAGAGGCAGCTGAGAGCTCCTTGGGAATAGGTCCAGGCAAGCGGTTTTGGGACACTGATGGTTTTCAGTCTGTGCGTGGTAATGCACTCAGTGGAGCCACAGCTGGACAACAGCTGTGTTATTTGACTTGTAATAATTGCACTGTAATAGTTGGCTGCTAATTCTTACAAAAGAGAAGTTTAAAAGTACCTGTTCCAAATAATCATTTTCCCTGGATCTTACTTTGTCTATGTAAATAAGATGAATACTTTTTTTCTTGGAATAATATGAAACACTGGCAATTAAATCCTTAACTTTGGATGTGAAAATGGGTGATTCTGATAAGGTTAAACATTCATATCTAGCATAGAAAATTCAAACCAGGACTTGTCATCTTAGATGCATCATCATCATGACCTTCTGGACACCCTGCTGTCATCAGGACTGGCTGTTCTTGTTTGTGCTGGACTTTTACCAATGTGTACCTGGATATTTGATTTGAGTCTAATTTTGCAACACTCTACTCTCTGTTGTCAAAATATGTGACCAACAAAACCAAGGATATTTGTACACTGGCACTGACAAAATAATTGAAAGTATGAGTAAACTCTGAAAAGGTCAATAAGCCAGAAAGCAGGAATTAGCTGAAGCTAGGAAAAAACACTCTTTACTGCCTAAAATGGTTTAATCACCAAATGCTCATATGCATTTGTGGTTTGGATTAACTCAAGTTTGGGTTTGTCAAGTAAAGGAAAACATGAGAATATAAATTTAAAACTAAAGTGGGAAAGTGCCCATGTACAATTTGCCTCAATTTTACTCTCATTTGATACTAAAACTTGATTAACATTGTTAATTTACTAGAGTAGTAAAATTTAAAACTTGTTCACAGTACCTTTTCATTCCAGTTTAGAATAATCTCATCTTAGCAGATCATACTTTTATTTAAGTGTCAATATTAAACCAAAGTTCACAAAAAGAAGGCGGAAAAATCCCCTGGACTTTCTGTTTCTAGCTTTGCTGAATTATAGCCCGGACTCATTTGTAGATAGCGTTTCCAATAAAAATCACAAACGTAAAATAAATTTCGTTATCAAGAAACATGCATTTATTCTTCAGAGCTCTGTTAGTACATTTGATACCTGTTAGTACATGGCCTAAGTACTTTGATGTGAACAATGTGTTTGCTAAGAACTAGATGAATGACAGAATTATTAGAGTGAAGAACAAAAGGAATAAGTATTTTAGCATACTTGTATTTGAAAGGTTTAAGACAATGTAAATACTTAAAATTTCTCAAGCTCAAGTTGATTGATTTCCTTTCCAGTCCCAAAAGACATGAGCAAGAAGGTAGTGTTAAGTCAAATGTATTTTTTCCAAACTGGAAGAAAACTGTAAGAGGAGAACATTTCTGTGTGTGAGCTAACAAAAGCCTGTTATCAAATTAGTATACATTTAGGTGGTGGTGGTGATGTGGCATTTTTAAGGAACAGCAGTAATTCCTAATTGCCCACGAGTTAATTACAAATTAATGTGTTCTGTAACATGTCCTGTATTACCAGGGGTGATTACTTGCAGGGAATTCTGTGCTCGCCCATGGCTTAGGTAAGACATCGAAATCGCAGGCTGTTTTGGATAAAAGACACACTGAAGAGCTCTGAAGTTGTAAACACACAGACCGATATCCATCAGTGTCCCCTTGCTAGCTTGCCTGCTAGCAAATTTTAGCTTATTTCAATTAAAAGCTTTGAAAATGCTGAAGTGACTTATATTTGTACCATCTCCCACTAGAGGGAGTGTGTGTATGTGTATTTGATAATCCAGGGATAAATTCATTAATGCGAGAGAATTTTTCTGGAATTCTACTATCAAAGTAAGTTGCAGCAAAGTATACTTTTTGTCACGAACACCTATTATTTTGCTCGACACTTCATTACAGGACAGATATCTTGTGTTGTGGAAAAATATGAAATTATTTCAGACAATGTGTATAAATGTGTCGCTGAACTTTGTTTGAACACCTCAGCCTGTAAGTAGTGTATTCTGGCTGAAACTCAAGACCTACACTAGTGATACTTGGTGCTTCAAATTTGGCAATCTGTTTTGTGCAACTCGTAGAAAAAGCTTATTCACGATGCTTCCTAGAAGCTATCCAGCCCTTTTCAAAATAGGTAGAGCTGATGGCCCAACACTATCCACGCTTTGAAAATCTTGCCTGTTGCTTACTAGTTTATAGTTTGTGTCTGCAGCCCCATGATTTTGTCTTTTGGCAGGGAGGGATGCCTAAATAACACAAACATGTTGTTCTGTTGGCCATGTAACATTTTCTCCTAAGTTAACAGTTCTTTTAGTGAGCTTTCTAATGCTGTGTGAAAGCTGTTTTTCAGTGGCTTTTAAAGCAGTGTTTTTCATATCTATGCAAATCACAAAACATTCAGATGGAAGTCAGTTATTTTTATTCAAATCAGACTCTCAGGGATGCACCGTATATGTTTGATCATATGAAATGAAATACATCTTATGTCTCCTGCTGCTTCAATTACAGTCTAATTTTGAGTTGCATCAGCACTTACATTTTTGTAATAGAAACTAAAACCTTCGTAAATGTTCTTCCCATGCTGATTTTTATACTTCTTTGTGATTTTATTATTTTTTTTTTTAGCCATAAGTTTGGGAAAAAAATCACTTACTTGAACTATTTAAGTGACCTGAGAGAGCATCTCAAATATGACCAGCTTAATATCCCTCAAGAAGTCATCCGGTATGTGGCAAGTTTAAAATAAGTTGTCTCACCTTTTCTCGGGTAGAGCTGCATCCTGTTCACTGTATTCCAAGCAGAATCTAATCCTATTTCTTCCATGATTAAAAGTCTAATTTACCTATTTGTGCTTGGTTGGTTTTAATTATGAAAGCTGTATTGCCATCAAAGACGTGCTGAAATGCGTTGGGTGTTAAGAGAACACTATATAGTTTTCTACAGATTTGGAACATCTCTATCTCAGTTGTGGAGCATTTCTTAGTATCAGTGCAGCTTCTGGGTGAGTTAACAAAACCAATCCGTATGTCGTTACAGCTTATAAGTATCATGTAATGTTCATGGGCAGAAATATAATCACGACCTCTTTGCTTGCATATCGTAACAGGTTAAGTGACTTCCTTTTGCTGAGGGCATTCCCAGTCAGCGAAGTGTTGATAGATTTTAAACTTTATGGCTACATCTATTGTTAGTCTGTCCATTACTTTTATATTGTGTGTGTATCTGTGTTAGGGAGGAGTATCGGAGAGGGGGTGGGAGAGGGAAAGAAAAAGAAATGCATAGGGCTGGAATTGTCAAGTGCCAGTATTAGTATCAATAACAGTCTTTTCGACACAGCACTTTACATGGAAATGCTTTGATGTACTGACAGGAAGTGATTTTATGTCACTGCTGAATGAAAGTAACTGGAAGCTTTGATTATGACTGTTATTGATGCCTGGTGGGTTTTTACACACCTTTTGTGTAAATATGGAATAACAGAAAATACCTTACAGCTCTCAGGTTATAAATTGGATTGCATGGTTGACAAAGAAAGGGGAGTTGTATTTTGAGTAGCAAATAGGTTTGAATTTTGCTGTTAAATTATAGTGTGTTCCTATTTTTTGGACACATTTATTACTATGCTCCATTGGCTGAAGCAAAAGAGCTCTTCTGTGTCTTGCTTAAGTATTCTACCACAAATACTACTTAAAAAATTCCCTAATGCTTAAATGAAATGCAGGTTCGGTAAGACCTGCAGCATATACACTCTTGTCAGGAAATCAGCATCATGAGCAGTACCAGTAGCTGTTCATATATATATAGTTTGTCAACTGCGGTGCACAGAAAATCAATGATTTCTTGATTTTTGCAGACACGATGAAAATCTTCGGGGGAAACAGAAGGGAAAAATGCCACCTGTGGTTAAGGTTCCTCCACCACGGCCACCTCTACCTACCCAGCAATTTGGAGTCAGCCTGCAATAGTAAGCTATGAGGTTTCTAAAATATGAGATTGCTATACCCTGCAGCCTTCTGTAATGTGCAGATTCACTGGACAGAATGTCTGCAAATATTTTGTTTATTATATGTTTAGTTTCTCATTCTCTTTGAAAGCCACGAAACTATGAGGCTAGACAGTAGGTTTTATGACTTCAGGACAAGTGTCTCAGTTCCTGTGACCTGCCTGGTCTTCATGTTTACAGTATCTTTCTGGTAGTTTGTGCCAACAGGCTGCACAACTTTTCTCCCAGTGGATAGAAATTTGCCCATGTATGACAGAGCACTGAGGTAATCTGTTGCTGGTGGATGCTGGCAGTATGAAAGTGTTTCGGAGATACTTAGATGGTGGATAGCAAAGCCAAAACAGAACCTCACGCTCCAAAATGGCTGCATAAAGCTAAAATGGATGCTTGAGCCCTTATATATTGCTGGTTTGTTGCTCACATATTGTTCTGATCAGATTTTTATGAAATGAATAAAATCACTCTCTTCCAGAAATGCCCTGACAGCTGTTTACGTAGATTACAGCACTGTATGTGGTATAAAAAATGATTTACTTTACACAAGGAACGGGATGGCAGTAGTACTTACAAGATTCAATTTTGGTAAAAAACAACGAAAAACCCCACAAAACCGTCTAGCTTCCTACCCACAGTCATTTCTGTCATATTTCTACGGCATCCCTCTCAAAAACAGCTGAAGAATATTGTTCACATTCAGCAAATGGAATTTAGGCTGTCTGATACATGGACATTTGTCGCATCTCTTCACACCCCCAGTCTACTTTTCTGGTTCTAACGATTCAGCTGTAAATGAGATATGAAGTATAATTTTCCCCTGGTTAAATGTTAAGCATTAGTCCTCTCTGGAAGGCCTGAAATTAGAACAATCAATATCTATTGTGTAAGAGCTACTATGACATTAACTTTTATGATACCTCTTTAGAGTTCAACCTAACACTTGAAACATGGCTAACTCACTTCCCTAATTCAGAGAATATCTTTTAGGTGGGCTCCACTGGGTCATTAAGAAGGACGGTGTTTTATGCCGCCGCTTCAGTAGTAAAACCTGGACTGTTTGCAGGCATCAGGGCACACTCTTGTCACTTGCCTCCAGCCCAGCCCGGCTGCTCAAGCAGCTCTATTGAACTTCTCGCAGGCTTATGCGATCAGACAGCATGTTGCGTGCCACTCTTACCGTCTGCTAGTCATATTTCATTTCTCTGACTGTGCCTGAACAGTGTCTTTTGCTGGGCTGCACGTGGTGAGGGTGTGGTGGCCACCCTTCCTGGCTCTACCACTTTCCAGCTGCACTACCATCAGCAAACCGCATCCTTGCTGCGTGCGTGCCTTAGCTTTCCCAATTATAAAAAGGGTGGCTACTTACACTTTTCTGTGGAAGATCTGTGGATGGAGAAACACTAAGCGAGGCATTACTGTCATTTTTGACCCAGAGAGTTCCAGCACTGATGATGGAGGTGCTGACAGATGGGTGCCCTCTGTGTGTGGGTGCATCGCGCAGAGCTTGTGTGTCCAAAACGGACACACATGGGGATATTTGTTCTTCTGTGTGCCCATCCTTGTCCAAATTCCTGTTTGCGGAAGGGATGGTGCTGCATCACCATGTAAAAATCACAAATAAACAAATCTCCTATGACTTCTACATGAGAAATAAAGGACTTAATTTAGACTGTGTTTGTGAAGAGAGGTAAATTTAACAGAGGAGAGGGAATGATATGTGAGGAGAGCTTCTAAAATCTGAAACCAAAAAAAGTATCAACTTTCATCTTGATGAATGAATTGCTTCTGCTAATTCCCCCTCCTTTTATGATCTCTATAGACCGTAATGGCAAAATGGCAGTGACCTCACATCTGTCTAGCAAAGAGGCAGGTTTGAAGTCTTCTCCTGGGTGAGGCTCTTCCGTTTTTGTGAAGAGAGCTACAGGGAGACCCTGATTTTATTTTGTATAGGCTTATGGGAATATGTGTGCTGTGTATTTCATTAGAGTTAGTAAAAATTGTACTATCAGAGATGCTGCTGAGAGAAAGCTAGTGTCATTAAAGAACTGTTTCTCTGTGGAGTCTTTTTCTTTAGTTTAAGAAAAGAAGCGATAAGGCCCATAGGTCTGAGGTTTCATCAGATTCAGTACTTCTGGGATGATAATTTTTATTCGGTCAGTTAAAGGTTGGTGAATGGGATTTATCCAAAGCCATGGTAGGTGGCCTAATTTTGATAAGGTATTTGATAATGGTATCCCAATGACTTCTGGCTGTGGAAGGTGGTATAGCCATACCCTTTTGAATGTGCCTCCCTAAAAGCAGTGGGCAATGTGGTCTCTGGTAACACTTGTTCATTTAACTTTTTTCTCAGTTTATATTGGTTAATACATTTACTTTCCAGAGCTATAATTAAAAACTAGAAGAGCAAAAAGTGACTAAGTGTTGGTTCAAAATATCTCAATTTTGTCCAACAGGCGGGGGCGGGGGGAACCTGTTTTGTTAGGACAGCAAAACAAAGCTGAATCAAGTTTACATCTAGACACTGATAAATGACTGTCTGGGACCAGTGCCTTGTCTTGGAGGAATCTGTTAACTCACAAAGACATTTTTAACCTTGTAGAGTCGGATTTTCAAAATGACATGAGGCAACTGGGCATTTAAAAATCATGGAAGGTCTGCGAGAGCTGGGAGTACAATTCTGTGAAATGTAATTTATACTGAATTGTGTTTAATTTATGAGTGAGCTGAAGGGCTTATTATCAGGTTAGTTCAAAACTTTTCTTTCTTATCTTACCCCCATCCACTCAGGATCCAAAATCTGAATTCAAAATGCCTGCAATTGATCTCTTTAACCCCTCAGTGTCATCCTAAGCTCTTTGTGGGCAGGAAAAAACAAACACACACCAAGCTGACTTCATCTTAAGTGTCCATCTGGCTTTATTTAAATTTACTTGTCTGAGATTTAAGCGTGTCCTTTGTTAGGCGCAGACATGAAGTGGAAAACCTTCCTCATTGTGAGCTCCTGTGAGGACTCAAAGATTTGGTCTTTGCAACTAGAACTTGAATCTAGTACCAGGTTGTCCTGAAGCTTCCACTGAAACTACGCCAATTCAAACAAAGTGTGGAGGACCAAAAAATATTTGCTTTTTCCCTATTTAATTCTTTATGCCTACACGTACAGAGCAGACTTGCCCAGTTTGCTGAATGACAGTCTTTCCATAGCATTTCTGATCCCCAGCCTGGATTGCCTAGTTGCCAAATTGCACCGTTAAAGGTTTGAACTCATGTTAAAAACTATGCGATTGTCTTGAAAATACAAAATAACACAACTGAAACTAATGTTCATCTTCATGGGGATATCAGACAGAACAGTCCTCCTGAGGAGGTTTTGTCCACACTTAATTTTTCAGTTATAAATTAATGGGAATCCATGCTTGGATTTGACAGGTACTTAAGACTGTGTAGCAGAGAGTGTTTGGGATAGCTTGCATGTTTAGTGTTTATTATGTCCTTCTCTAACTTGCTAATTCAGGCTTCTTATGTGCAGATAGAGTGAGGAGAATAACAACCGTAATGCGCTAGTTTAAAGGTTTATCAAGCCTCACGTTATGTCTCCAATAGAGGGCAATAGCAGATGTTAGCAGGGAGCAGTGTTATAACAGGGCAAGCATACAGCAATACTTCCTTGGTTATAATGTCCCGGCTTGTAGTAATCAGAGACTGACAGAGGAGAGTACTACAGTACTATGAAAATGACCCTTCTGTTACTCACCAGTAGCTATCGCTTTTATAAATTCAGACATTTCAAAGAATATTCATGTATTGTGTTGATATAGCAAGACTATTTTTCTGTTCATTCAGCAATGCTACCTTCACATACAAAGAGTAGAGCAGCAGGAATTAGCTATTCAGATTATATCCTCGCTAGTTTGCACTGCAGGTCACGCTGAAAAATAGGATTTTTATTAATAAAGATTTCATGTTTAAAAAGGCAAGGAAAAATTGGGGGTACCTTCTGCTTATGTTGATCAGATAAGCGCAGTTAAAATGCACGAATGAAGCTTCCTAAATTTGCAGTACTTCAAAGGAATGAATATTTGACTATACGGGCCAAGCGGCATCATTGTCCTCTGCTCGATGTTCAGCAAGCTCCTATAAACCCCTGTTGCTGCACCCGATTGCCTCTGTAATCAAGGAAGGCTACAGCTGAGCTCCAGCACGGAGCACAGAGTTGACCTTGACTAGCTATTGACATTGTTCTGTTTTCTCCGATTGGTTTTAAAATCTAAAATTAAATATCTTTTGTGGGAAGGCAGGAAATGTTTTGGTTTCCTATCTATTACCATGGACGGGGAGAGAGGGCAGAGAAAATGCACAAAATTGCCACAACTGGACCGCTTTTGCTTGTTGAATTGTTACCATAAACATTTCAAGGTGCTTTCCTTTTGGTCATAATCTTTCCGCTTGTGCATGCTGTGCATGCGTGACCAGGGAGGAAGAATGCATTCTAAACCAAATCTCAGCGTGTCTCAGCAGGGGAAAAAATGAAAAGGAGGGGAAAAGCAGAGAGAAAGATTATCAGCCGAGAATACTTAATGACACTTCAGAACAATGTGTAAAGGCCTTTCGTGATAACTGTCCACTGTCTAGAAACGAGTCATTGGGTATATAATGTGTTGCAGTAACTAATCATATATCCTATAGTGAGGAGGACTCGTTCTCCCTGGCTGCTGTGTTTACTGGAATAGATCCCTCTCGAATCTGACATGTTGCTGCAATATGATTCAGATCTGTGAATCAGTTGCAGAAAACTATACCGTGCACTGAAATGCTCTGTTAAGCTCATCTCTTAAGCAGAAAGCGTAAGAGATCTCTCATTTCAAATTGCCTGTAGTAGTGCCTGATCTCCAATGTCAGTTTGCATTGTCCATCATAAAGCACAGCTGCTCATCACACCATCCCAAACAAGGCAAGAAAAATGCAGATGACTTGACAGGATCCGCAAAGAGAGGGATAGAGGTGTAATTTCATTGACCTCTGAGCCAGTCTGATTTACATTAGCTGAGGTAATGCCCCTATTATTTTCTTTGTCACCTTAGGTCCGGTAAACTGAACACGGTGGCCCACATTGTGAAATGCTATGAAAATATCCATCCCAGCTTTCCCCGGTGTTGGAAAGACAGAACAAACCTTTGCATGTGACTTTCAGTGAATATCCTACTCTATTTTAAAATACCATTTATCTTGAGGACCTCTTTCATTGTACTGGACATGAAACCTTTCCTTCAAGGGAAACAGAAATCCTGTAGAAAATAGTAGATGTGCAGAAACAGTATCTTTTTTCCTAGAAAAAGAAAAATGGTGTGTAGGTTTTATTATTACAAATTATAGCCCGGTTATTTGTCTCACCTCTCTGACAGATAAACTAGTGCTCAGCAGGAGCAAGTGCTGTAAATAATCAGTTTGCTATTTATACACTGAAATGGGAAACACATTTATGGGTAACAATAATAATTAGAAAACATTTATAAAAAGCTGCTGGGTTGCTATTTGGTGCCTCTGGAGTGAGCAGCTGTAAGAAAGCAAAAACAATCAGTGCAACTTCAGAGAGACTGAGAATTGGTTCCATGAGCTTAAATTGTCAATAATAAAGATGTAACAGCTTCCAAGCAAATTAAAGTCTTGATGATGTTCCCATTTAAGTGAATTAGGCTTTCGACTAATTTTAATAAAAGTTGCCCTAAATGTTTAGGGTACTGATCTGAATACACGAAACAAAATTATTTGACACACAAGAAGTGTGTTATAACTCCCCTATTAGAAAGGCTAAAATAAATGGTTGGGTTTTTTCCCTTACCTTGTTTTGCTGCAGGCTTTTCCTTGCTGGTATCCTGAACATTGACCTTGGTACTGACCTCATCTCCCAGCCCCTTTTCTTGTTTAGTCCCTTACCAGGGGATATCATTTCACTGGGGATTTCAAGTTTGCATGCTGTGCAAAGAACCCCTAGAACTTCCTTCCTTGTGTGGTTTATTAGCAAGGCTAATTTATTAATGGGGCTGCACAGTCGCTGCCTGTTTTGTTCGCTGTTGTTGCAGCAGGGTTGTTATACAACACTCATGTGCTGCGAGAGAAAATAATTCAGCTACAGAAGGTGCCTTTCAGAGCAGGGGGGCTGCGTGTTCTGTGTTTGCGTGGCTCTGTTCCCTTTGCTGTGGCCAACTTTTGCAGGGGCTGGTATGAGAGCTCATGGTACTGAAGCAAAGTTACTTGCTAATTTTTTCCTCTCCGGGGTCTAGGTGGAAGGCAGGGGGAAGGGGAGAGCACCCTGGGTGTCGGAGAGCACGGCACAACTCCTGCATGGTTGTAACACTAACACTGACCTTCTGCTCTACAGCGTCACCAGCATGCCTGAAACTGCTGGAAGAAGCTGGAAGAAGTGGGAGAGGCTAGGAGTGGTGGGATACATATCCTGAAAGGGGCTGAGAGGATTTTGCTGCTAGGAGAGATATTTTACAGAGGTACCTGACTGTCACTGTGGCTAAGAAGAGGATGCTGCTCTGAGGACTAGGTCATAAACTTGGTTCTGGTAGCATTTCAGGCCATGGCTTTTTCTAGACAGTGAGGTTTTTTTTTCATGAAGCACTTACGGCCTTTGGTTCAGCTCTCATAAGATGTCTGTGATAATGGGGAAGATTGAGGTTGGACTTGGTCTTACAAGTCAGGTCATAAATATTTCTTCTGACCATTATCATGTTGTTATGATACTGCAGAGAATGATTGCTCCAGCAAGTCCAGTGCTGTTTAACATTGAAATTAATGGTGCCTTGCCAGTGTGTAAGGACAAGAAGTTGTCTCGTTTCATCTGAAGATCGTACTTGCAAGCAGCAGCAGCAGATGCTGAGAACTACCAATGTAGTATAAAAGGTCGAGCTTTAGGATTATTTGAATTAAATTGACTCCTTGCTGTTAGTGTTTTTCTTCCTGCAAGTGCAGTGCATACATTATAGAATTTATTTGGTCAAATGTCTAAAATTATCATGTTATGAACATGGGTTTGTGAAACTTGGCGATATTTTAATCAAAATTCCTATGTCTGTTCACATCAAGGAAAATTCCCCTTTCCTAAACAGTTCCTGTTAGATATAGATACAGCAATGTCCACTGTAGTATTAACCCACACATAAAGCAGTATTGAATTTTATACACTTTAGATTCTGGTATGGATATTTTGCTGAAAAAGAGCAGGAAAATTTTGTTCAGTGGATTGATTTTTAGTTAGGTTCACAGAAGAGCTATGGGCTTATGTCAACCAAATTTGACGGAGGAGCAGAGCTCTCACAAATACTACAAGCTTGTAAAAATCATTGGCTGGAAGGAGAGAAACTATAGCAGGAATTCAGTTTTCTGTTGTATTTGGTCTGATGGCGCACCAGTTAGTGTTTAGATGGTGATTAATTAGCTATGCCTTACCTTATGAGGAAATACAAGATGAAGAGGTGAGGGGCAGGAATGAAAATACTCTGTAAGGGAAGTGAGGTTATAGATGACATAAGGAAAATTATCTTGGATTACTGTGATGAGGAAAGAGGTAGGACATAGGATACAAATCCATAGCAGATCGACTTCATTAGTTCTGCAACCGAGGGAACAACTTATTTCCTTTCAAACAGCAAGTTGGTCTAGGTATTTGAAATAGTAGAACGAGCTCTGGGAGCTGGATTAACAAGTTTATTACAATCAAGTAATAAGTTGCATTGTTTTATATAGCACTAGGGGCAGCGACACACAAAACGTGCAGTGGAAGAAGAGAAATATGGTCTAGGAGAATCTGGGTAATATACAGACACTAGTGCCAGGGAAGAGATTGGATGGTGCAAATAGGAAAGAGTGGGTGGGCAATGAAACTGTAACTGGAAGAAATGGCACTGGTGGCTCAGCATTGTGTCCCTGGAGTGAGGAATGAGGTCAAAATGTTTGATGGTTGAATAACCGAATAGCATGAAGTATATTCTCCTGTCAGTTTATGAGTAAGAGAGGCAAATCCACAGGGTGATTCAGTACCTAAGTCATGATGCTGCTCTGAGTCTTCCTGTTGGAGGAACACCCCCACCACCCTCATACATGAAGCTAGGGAAGACCAACCTCCTAAGCTTGGAGATCCAAAATTAACCAGTCTACATATCTTCTAACTCCCTTTACAGGCATAGGGAAAACAAATATGAGGTGGAGGGGAGCATTTGGCAATTTCCCCACCCCTCCATGCTGACTTATGTTGCTGTAACATTTATTTTAAAGTAGTTTTTGTGTCTGGTGTAAACACAAAATATAATACTGGATTGCTCCTTCCATGCAACACTGTTACAGAAGTTGTATCAAATACACTCCAGTTATTATCAGTTGTTTTTTATTAAGTCTAGGCAGAAAGAGAAGAAATCACAGTACTTCGGAAAACAAAAATTCTAAGAAACATTCTCCTTTGCAGATGCAATCTCAGCTAGTAGCACTAGGTTAAGACTATGTTACATGTTTTATAAACGTCTCATGTTTTCTGGTGCTTTAGAGTTTGTCAGTAAAGCTGGTCACCTTTTAAATATCAAATATGAAATTGTACACATAAATATATATTAAGTCTACTTTAAAATCTGAGATTTGTCCTTTATTTTGTTGTTGATTAATATAAAAATGTAGCAGAATATTCAGCAGATACTGACCGTCTCTTTTGTTATACTTTTTAAACTGCCAAAGACTTTTATTTTTTTAATAAGGAAGATAATTGCAGAATTTTCTGCGCTGTCTAGATCAAGAAAATGCTATGTTCAATTTTTTGCCTCAACTGTTCACTCTTGAAAGAGAAAGAAATCTCATTTCATGGGAATCATTCAAAGTGTTAATAATCTCACTGCGTCACTTTACCTTCAAAATAAATAGTACAATATCCTTTTAATTATACATACACGGTGGCTTAAAAAGAGACAAATGACAAAGAAAAATCTGCATGATAAAAGGCTCCTAAAGTCGCAGCATGCCTTGATCAAGACTTATGATGAAGCATTCACTGCAAACGCCTTCCTCTCCTGCCTCTAAGCTGCCTTGAAACCCCATTCCACCAACGGTGTCCAACCAAATCCGGTCAGAGCCACCGCCACTGCCGTCACCGTGTCATGGTTAAACGCAGGCCTGCTGGGGTATGCCAAGCGATGGAAACAAAACTGGAGCAAAACTAATCTCACACGGAGGTAAAGTTAGCCTGGGTCACCATTCTGCTCCTCTGTCCTTCACTCCTCCCGTGTAGTAAGTAGCACTTACTTATTACTCATCGCTGTTGCAGTTATATAGGTGAGAAGAAAGCATTTAAGAACAGCTCTTCGAATAGAAGTCCAAGTCACCTGTTTCATCAGCACCTGTTAGAGTTGTGGAGGACTCTTGTGTTTGGTGCAGGCTCTTTAATTTGTGGACTTTAACATATGCTCTCAGATATCTCTCAGGTTTTTGCTGAGACTGTTCTGTCTTGGTTTTGACTCTTTGTCTATAAATGCCATTTAAAGGCTGTTACTTTTTC
Source organism: Anarhynchus alexandrinus (assembly GCA_008711295.1). NCBI lineage: Eukaryota > Metazoa > Chordata > Aves > Charadriiformes > Charadriidae > Anarhynchus > Anarhynchus alexandrinus. The sequence continues at coordinate 2,402,942 of VUYV01000084.1, read as the reverse complement.
CCTTTTTTTTTTTTCCCTAACAGTATCAAGGACAAAAATAAAGGCGAACTAATCCCCCCAGTAATGAAGGAAACTGTATCCTACCTAAAAAGAAAAGGTGAGTTTTTTGTCAAAAGAGGATGTGTCTTTCAGAACAGGGACAATAACATGGAACTATATAATGCTCAGTGCTTGATTCAGCAAACTTTACAGCTACACAGAATGTGTTTGTATCCTGAAAAACTGAATGGCAGTTGAGCACTGCCTTGAGAGCTTTGATGGATAGGGAATACTTATTATGAGATTATTGTCCTGCTATGAAAAAAAAACCCAAAACTTTTTGCCTGTAGGATTGGATTAGGGAATAGCAAATGAGAGAAGATGTCTTGAAATACACTTTGTCAACCCATATCATATTGTTGGTTTTAAGTAGAACTCCCAGTAAAAATCAATGAGAAGTTCTATTTTTATAGAACCAGTGGCCATAAAAACTCATTGAAAAAAACATGTTTTGCAGGAGTAAGCCTGAAGTTCTCCCTTCACAAAATATTTTTACTGGCATTTACAGATCCTTTGACTGCAGTTCATATCCATGGTTACATTGTATAGAGATACAGATTACAAAGGCACATATTTAAAATGGGAGCATCCACATCTAAGTTCCCTATATTGCCTTCACGTACAGAGCAAAGAGAGAGTGGACTCTGAACCACTTGCTACACCACTGAGCTCCCCAGTGCATACCTCACCAACATAAAGGACCAAATATCAGATGCTATCTGTAGGGTAAGTGCACGGCATTCCCTACATAGGGAGAAAGTCAGAGATAAGGCTGCCATCTTGAAATTCCTTTTCTCAGTGTAATGTGATTTTACATTTTGATCCCTGATTTTTAAGGCAATCACAGCAATATTTTCATAGCTCTTTGTGCTCCAAGGCCTCAGAGTTTCACAAATGTTTGCTAAATCTTACCATGCTAAATCTATAGCCTGGGTACATCATGCTGAATCTATAGCCTAGGTACATTTGTTTTACAGGTGACAGAACAGAAACAGAGCATAATACAGTTAAGTGACTGGCACAGCATTACACAGTGGTAGAACTGGGAATGATTCCTAAGATCCCTGAAAGAAGGGTGTGAATTTTTAATAGGTGTGTCAATACAGGCAAGTGAAGAAAATCAAAATGTGTTTGGTTCAGTTATTTAAAAAAAAAAAAAAAGAAAACATCACTGGTGCTTAACATACCATTACTTGGGTTAATATTTGAACAAATTTTGAGCATCAGCATGATTTTTGTTAAACAAAAAACAGACTCAGATCTTTATATTGCTGTTAAATGAGTTTTACCTGAGATTTTACTCATTTAAAGAGCTATTTGTATTGACAGCACACAAATAATATAAAATATGAATTCTGAGTAAGTTATATTCTTCTGTAGACAGTCACCCAAAACCTATATCCCACAATATTCCCAATTCTTAATTTGCACCTTGAGCTGTCATTCTGAACAAAGTACATTTTGCTTTCAGTATGCATCATTGATCTCTGTTCATTTTAACTATTGCCACTAGGGTTTGGTCTCAGTTTCAGTTTATTTGAATCCGAAGTGAGAAATTTCAAACTTTTTAAAAACTTGTACTGAATAGCCTTCACATTTGTGAAGGCAAAGTGGGGGGAGGGGCAGGGGGGCAAGAAAAACATTGCTTCTCTCAGCCTTTATTGCTGATTCTCAAGAGAAATCACGGCTTCATTTAAACCAGTGCAACATCACACTGATTTAAATGAGGACAGACTAGACGCTTTGTGTCTTGCCCTCATTGCTAGGCTATGCTCCTTTGTATTTTAGCTTCCCGCGTGGTAAATAAGAACATTAAATAACTGCCCATTTTATTTTTGTTTGGGTTTCATTCCTTGAGTGAAGCTGAATAATGATATGAATAGGAGAATGAGAGACATATCCACTGCAGTTGATACCTCCTTACGGTTTGCAAGCAGTGGAGCATAGCATCTATAGGATGCTTGTGTACAGAACAGCTAGCTCCTCGCCTCTTGAAATTGCTGATTTATCTTCAAAATACCTGCAGCAGCCAAGGCCAAGTGCTGGAGTGGGGCCAGTTCTGCCATTAAAGGTATCTACTGATCTGCAGCAGATGAAGAGTTCCTAATAGACTTTACTAAAGGACTCTTGGTCCAAATTCAGGATTTCCCCTCAAGCTCATAAAGCTGTTTGGATGTGCTGTTTCCAGACTGGTGCTAATGATGAAAACTCTGCAGGTGTAGCTTGTGTCAAATATTATGGTTGGATACAGGGAATGTAAATAGTTCACTACGAAGAATGTCGAAGGCAAGTGACTGGCAGCTTGAGACAATCCCTGTAATTATAATTGTAAGTGGATAATTAGGGCTTGTGTAGTGTATCAGTGCATGCCCCATCTGCAGATGAAAGCCAGACTTTTTCGTGTTTTAAATTGTTATGAAACAATCATCCTTACATATATTTAGCTTATCTTAATAGACAAATACCTCTTCTTCACTAATCACTGGAGTCAAGAGAGCTAAAATGAGGATGAACGTGCACTAACATCATTACTTCTCACAGCTGTTATTATTTAGAAATTGAGTGAAAATTTAGTCACTAAAATGTTAATTGATTTAAACTTTTGGCTGTGCTTGGGAGGAGGGCTTTGCATATTTGGCACTTCCTTGGACCTATTCAATGATTTTAAAGAAATAGAGGTTTATGGCCATCATTATATTGTGCTAGTGACCAGTAACTAGTAATTCTTGCACTGTTCTGACACAAAACCTCCTCCATATCTTGCTTTTATTCTTTCTCAGTGTTTTGCCTCATCACTATTGCAGCAGTCCCATACTCTTCCCTCTGAACAATTTCTGAGTCCAACTCAGATACCCACAGTTTTCTGAAGCAGCTACGCCAACTGCACAGTACAGGGGAAAATAGCAAGTTTTAGCTCTCATGGTTGTGATAAAAGAAAAGGTTGGCTCAACTTTGTCTTTGCAGAATTTCTCCTAGCTGAAATGTTTGTTATTCTGAAAGCAGTAATAATCATCCTTGGGTTTTCTCCAAACTTAATCTCTTTTTGGCTAAAAATTCATCTGCTCAGTGCTGTATCAGCACAGTTTGTAAAGGATAGTCTCTGAGGAAATGCGATGATAGTTCTGAACAAAGTCCTTGTCCTACTTTGTGCATCTACGCAAGTCAGTGGCATGGTAACGCTGGCCACCGATACGTAGTCCAGCCCATGCACTTGGTAGCCGGACTATCTCATTTTTTCCCCGGCTCTCTGTCCTTCTGTGTCCCCAGGAAGGAAGGGCATGGGCTCTGTAAACGTTGTTATTTTCCAACCAAGCCCAGGTTTGCTCGGAGCTGTCATATTCCCTATCATAAGGAGATCTCCACAAACCAGATTTGAAGGGGAGATGGCTTGTCAGGTAGAGTGTTTTCTGACATTCTCAGCCAGCTGATGCTTGAAAGCCAAGTACCTGCCATGCCGAGGCTGTTAAGCAGTAGGTGATAGACATGCATTTTTTTGCACTTGATTATGAGTGTGCAGGTATCTGTTGTACCTGCTGTCTGCTATGATTTTAACTCTTTCTCTAAATTGGGAATATCTCAATTCTGCCATCAGCTTCAGCGAGTGTCAGTTCCCGTGCTGACAGCCCCGGGAGGCTGACTGGCAGCGTTCTTTGCACTCCAGACGCGGCCGTGAGCACAGCGAGAGCTTCAGTTCATCTTCCGGAAGTGACAAAAATTCACTGTCATTACCCTATTGATTTTGGCATAGTTTCCAGCCCTGCTGAATTAGCAGGGAGTGGGGTTTGTTTTTCACCCTAGGTGTGCAGTGTTTCCACTCCTTCCTCCCATTGCTACATTTTCACATCTATGTACCAGAAATCAGTTTCTGAAACTCTGATTTAGAACACAAAAGCTTCTGCAAAATCATGCTTTGTCAACAGGTTTAAGATTTCTTGAAACATCAGGGACCCTCTGACGTCTGTGAAGTCCAGTCTGTACTGGTCGGGCTTGGATTTCCTGAATGGATGTGATGCAGGAGCTGTGGTGGTATTCAAACTATGCACCAGCCTGCAATAGTATGCTACCAGGTTAAGGAAACTTTCAATCTCTGAAGTTCACTCAGCCGCCTTCATCTTAATGACTCCGATCCCTTTGACAGATTGCTTCATGTCACTTTTTTCCTCCTTGGTGTTTAAATTTTCTGCCTCGGTTTCAGACAACACTGTTTGCAGAAGTGTTCTTCCCAACGTGGAAGCATCCTCATCTGTACAAATGAGCCAAAACTCCCCTTCTTGTACTGAGTTATTGAGTGGTCTCTGACAGCAGCGAGCACGTCCTCATCCCCAACAGCCAAATTAATGTTATGACAGTGAGTGTGAGTTTCTTCCTTGTATATTTATCTGACTGCATATTTAGGTAGCTGTTTCTAGGCAAGATGACTCTCACTGGATCTGGTTAGTAAGTCACCTTAACAGAGACTAAAGAATCTACTGTAAGCAGAGATTCCTCTGCCTCTGTTTGTATTACATAAATGAGATCTGTTATGGCTGATGCCTCAGACACTGTTACAATTAACACAATAAACAAAGTTTCTTAATTTCTGTAATAATTTTCAGGTTATTTTTTTTCAACAACGAACAAGAAAGTAAGCATCTCGCCACTTTCATTCTAGCTCCACTTTAGTGTGAAAAATGTTCTTAAAGTTTTTGATAATGAATTTTACAAATGCTTAATTTCAGTTCTTGCTGACCTTCGCAGGGCAGAATTGCTTTCCTAAACTGAGTTCTGAGTATCTGAGAAAATTATCAGCTTGTTAAGACTAAGCCTCGGAGTTAGTCTTCTGGACCAAACTAGAGAAGTGCTCTTAATTTCAGAAGTAAGGTATCAGTATCGTCCTGAACCCAACTGATGATTCAGACCAAAGAGGAAGGATAGGTTTAACATAGTACATTTGTGAATAGATCTTCATAGTAACCAACAAACCAGAGGACATTTTTTTCTATGCTCAGCATCAAAACCACATCATGTTCATCTGTCTAGTTTATAAACGCAAGGCTTGACTTGCACTAAATAATTATTTTTTTGTGTATCATCATCTCTACCATGCCATAAGAAATTACCTTGCTCAATTAAATATTCACTCTCTTGTCAGAACAATTCATAGGTGTTTCTAACCTGCTGTCATTCCTTTGGCGGTAATGATCTTGATGCTTTGCTCACAGGCCCTTTTCTCCAAGAAGCCCAACTTATGCCACAGCGTAGTCATTTTCTTTCTCTAGTTAATATGTCCGTAGGTGTCCTCAGCAACCTATTCTGTGCCAAAGTGAGACTGTAAATGGGGGCTGTCACTTCACAGAATCACAGAATGGTCAGGGTTGGAAGGGACCTCTGGAGATCATCTAGTCCAGCCCCCATTGGGGGAGAACATATAGTCCAACCAACTATTTTGGCAACCAGGGATATAAGTAATGCCATGCTATGGAGGATGCCTTTTTGTGTATATGGCTTCCATAATGCTCGGGGATGGGGTTGTGCGAGTGGCTGTGGCTGCTGGTGCTGCCCACACTGACGGGGCAGGGCAGAGAGGGGCGCGCTGGTGTCGGAGCTGCCCGGCCACCGAGGCAGTTTTATCCATCGTAGGCTTGAGGGTTCAGAAATGCACTTCTGTTTTTAAACTCTAAGATGTCACAGCAGAAATTCCCTTTCATGCCTTTTACTTACATGTCTCTTTTTGTCTAGAAAAGCAGGTTACAGACTGGGTATAAGGTATCGTGATAAATTAAAAGCTAGGTGGTGTGTGGCTGGTGGTTTCGGTGTTTGTTTAAGTCGGTATTGGTACAATTCACCATGCTCTCTTAGTTTTTAAACTCTGAGCCACAGTTTGAGTGTACTAACTGATATACATTAAAAATAAAACTGCATCACAAAATCCACATTTTGTTTGCAACCCCCCCAACATTTGGAGGTCAGAAGACAGCGTTTAAGGGAACTTTTATTAGATTCGTTATAAAGGTGTATATAAATACTGTTGAGACCTGCATGAAGATGTCAGATGGGTTACAAAGGGCAGGAATGTTCCTCAAGCCTATCTCAAATATTAATACACTGTCATTTGTATTGGTCTTATACAAAGTAACAATTTGAAATATGTAGGTAGGATTGTTATTTTTAACGTATTTTATATTTTAGAGAGTATCCTCAAAGGTATAAGCTACATGTTTGTTCGTGTTTTAAACAATTTAAAACCAAAGCTAACTTGCTGGTATTATTACTAAAATTCCCAAAATTTGATAACATTTGCATTGTCAGGAATGGCCAAATAAGGAAACAGCTACAAAAAAAAAAAATTGCGTAGAGGCTACTAAAGAGACCATGAGAGATCAGCAGCAGCTCAGAAGTGATGGAACAATAAACTCACAGTGAAGGAATCGCACTACGGAATTACAAAGCAGAAAAGATAACTGTCCCCTCTAGGAACATTATCTTGCAGAAGCCCCCATTGCTGAGTCTTTCTCTCTTACCTCATCTCTTTTGTTGACTGGAAGTGCTTTGCAGCACAAAGTTTTTGTTCAGTGTTGTCTCGTGGTACCACAGGAGAGTCCTGGGCGATGTCTAAGACTTCTAAATGAAATGGTAATAACCATGCTATAGAAGTTTAATGATAAAGTAATAAATGTCCTATGGTATGATTATACTGACAACTAAAGCTGTCCTTTATCTGTTCAATAACAGAAGCAGTGGTAAACAGTGATTAATCTTTCCTCCTCATCCCCTCCGTGAAGAAAACAAATCTTGCTGATGGAGAAAGTTTTGGTTCCATTTTTTAATGCGAATGAATACATCCTGGTGGTGATAGTCAGAAAGGGTAGAGATGGATGGTTATGCGTTCTGAATTCGTTTGGATTATTGCAGCTTAGTGAGTTTGCCTCCTGGCCTCCACTTTTTGTGATCAATCAAACATCTTTTAAAAATGCAACACCGGGAAAGCTTGACATTGGCCATATAAACATTTCTGAGTTCTTGGCTCTTTTGTTTTCACGTCACTGTTTTTACCTAGGGTTCATGGAGATGAGAAATCCCAAGACTGGTTTGTGTGGCATCAAATAAAAATGAACCTTGTAATAAGCACAGTTTGTGGTTCTGGTGTTCACGTATTGCAAATAAATTACGTTCAGAGGTGCCAAGTGTAAACTGAGAATATTCATTCATAAATTCAAAGGCTAGAGACTATGCCATTCAAAACCGCCAGGACAGAAATACAGTTTGGGTTGTGTGGAGGATGCATAGTTCTACATTCTTGCTGCTGCTGCTCAGCTTTTCAGTAGGGCTGGAACCGTCCCTTCTCTTCCCCTCTGCCCTTGATCTGCTGTACGTCTTCTTGCAGTGAAAGTCATCTTTACAAACTGCAGACATCACACTTGTTCTGTATTCATTGCACAGAGTACAAGGGAAAGGAAAGCTGTGCAGTATCTTCAAACTTGTACTTTATTCTGGCTTTAGAAAAAAAGTCTTGAATTTGTCTTAAGCATAAAAATTCACAATTGCCACTACTTTGGGCATTTAAGAGGTTACACTGAAGACGGACGATTAAAATACGCTATAAACTCATCAGTCCTTATATTAGAAATAAATTAGTTCTAATTTTTAAAAAGGAATCTTATTAGAATTAGGTAATCTGCAAGAAGATGTCTAAATCAGTTGTATTAATGAGAATGAAAACCGCTTCCAAATCAGGCTGGACACTTCCTGAGACTTGGCAGGACCCCAGCCAAAAGAAACATTTCCAGACTCAATTTGGGACAGAAGGAATTCAGATGCTCACTCTTTGCTACTTCTCTTCTGAAAGCAGACAAATTAACAAAGGTTTTTGATGCCAGCAACCCTCAAATCAAGGATGATTGAAAGAAAAAGAATGTAATTTTCTCATCTCTCTCTCTCTGACAAGTTTGCAGTAATGTGACAGCATGTGTTGCTTTAATTTATCTTTATCGGTTTTGATTTTCTGTGTCTTTCCTGTGGGACAACTGATGGGGGGTGGAAGGGGGTTAAGTATTTTTAGCAACAGTTTATTAATTTGGAGTGTGACACAGTTATGTCATTGCACTGTGAAATTTTGTCTACTGTGGTAAAAGCCATCTTATTTCAATGTGGAATGAAGTGCCTGCCTGTTTTCATTTATGATTACTGACATTTAAATAATTACTCAGTTAAGTTCTCAATCGCAGAATCACTTTTCAGTGAATACAGATGGCTCCTTCACTAGTCACATCACTACCTTTTTTCTGTATACCACTTAATATTTAAAATAAAATTTCACTCTTTTTGGTCTGGGGAGCTTAGTGCAGGGTAGCAAAAGTCCACTGATCTCTATATCTGTCTGTATGTATCTATAGTTTTTGGTGAGGGGCATGGAGCAGTTTGTGCTGAGTTATCTCGACAGAGGCTCTGCAGCGTTGATAGAATACGTGAGTGACGTGCGGCTGCGTGTTTATCAGAACTGGAAAGCCCAGGCTAGGGGCTCGTGTCAGTCATCCCCGAGCAGTGTTCTGGCAAGCACTGCTGCTCCGGGGTTGGTGTTCTCTATGGACTGTGTTACCCATGCAAATGGCAAAATAGTTCAACATATACACACGGAAAAATATTTCTCTGTAAAGAGACAGCTGGCATGAGTCATGCCGCGAACAGGATTTGATTGAAGAACACTACTAACGAAAATTAAATAGCCTACTGCAAAATTATTTTTTTAAAAGGGCAAAAATGAATGCTTTGAGCTGCAATGACCAGGATTGTCTTCAGGCAATTTTGTTTCCTCATCCTGTAACTCTGGCATGTATTTTGTCTGCAAAAAGAAGATAAAGCGATTAATTTTATTTTAGCGTGGGCACCTTGTGTTAGCTTAATTATGGTAGTTCCAAGAACTTCTTTTTTTTTTTTTCCCCTGTAGTGTCTGAAATGGAAGAGACAGGTTTGGAGAAAGTATTTCCTGACTGTGTATAAGGCTGTGTGTTTATCCATCACAGTGGAATAAGCAACGGGAGGCTTCAGGTGCCTTTCCCCCTTCCCATCCCTTATTATGAGACCCCAGCTGGGGGCATACGCCTATGCTGTTCAGGGTATGTGATATGGGAAACACCGTTGTTCAAATCATGTTTTCAGGTAGCTTTCCCCTGCCCTGCCTGAACACAGAAGGCACTGAGAGCAATTAATAGACTTACAGACTTCTAAAGAAGTATCTTGCTCAGTTCATATACATCACAGAAGTCAGAAAAATGTATTGCAAAAGGGCTTTCTCTGTACCCAGGCTCATTGTTTTCCCCCTTCAATAGCATAATTCCTGTTGACTTATCTTTCTGTTTACCAGTTGGCTGAAGTTATGACCCATGCTTTATTTAAAAATTGCTGTTACATATATTATATTTATGCAAAAAAAAAAAAAAAAAAAGATGTGGCTCTTTTGCTGTTGGGGTTCTCTTACTTTAGAAGGAGAATATAGCTTTTTTTTTTCCTTCCTAAAAATTGCACTAACCTACCTTTAATTAGTGTCACGTTGTTTGGATAGGTTGCCCACAAATGTAAGAAGGGTTGGAGATACCTGCTTTGGTAGTTGGCTTGTTGCCACCTGTGATCCAACAAACTGCTGTATATTGATTCTGTTTCAGCTGACCTGGAAAATGAATTCTGGAAGAAGAATGAGTATCACTCGTATCCCAGATTTCTGCAGATGAGGATAAAAGTTGCTTTTCCCCTTCCAAAAACATATTCAGCAAGAGCTTAGTGTTATGTGCTATTACAGTAACTTTGATGGGATGCAGGGCCAGACAAGTACAGCTGCTGTCTATGCTACAGATTAATGTCTTTAATTAGACTCTTGAAAGCCTAGCCAATAAAGGCATAAACATGTTAAAAATTGATATTTATTACACTGTAGTTTATACAGTGAGATTCACATCAGATTAAAGCATTAACTATTAAACCAATTCCTGCAAACCTAATTGCACGCATTTATGATGTCCGTTTTCTGAAAGACTTGTTTCTACAGAAAACCTCTAGTTCACTGACAGCCAGCATAAAATTCTACAAATTCTCAGGAAATTATTGTATTTCTTGTTTGCTGAGGGCAATGCTGTGGCGAGCTAGCTGTTCACAGCTGCCACTTCGAAAACCATGTCTTTAGACAGGTTGCGCTATAAATCTAATGGAACAGTTTTACTGCAGTGATGTCATTTGCCGTAACTTTAATCAACTGAAACATGATCTGATCGGGAATAAAGCAAGCGGTCAAATAGATCATAATTATTGCCCGTTTGGTTCCTTTAGTAAACGCACATGTTCTTACATATTGTAGTTCGAGATATCATACTCCTTTCAGAACTGAGTGCGTGGGCTAAAGTTTTAATATTTAACCTGTAATTTAACGAGCAAGGGCATAAATGCTTAGAAGGTAACTAGGAGCCTCTAAATCTAGTTGGTGGAGGAATTAAGTAGAGTTTGGGGTTCTTTGCGAAAGTCTGAAACATGTCTATGAAAATTTACGTCAATATTACATTATCAATTATTTTAGTATACTGATCAAAATTCATATAAACAATACTAAACGCTATTCTGTAAGGAATGGGTTCGTTAAGGAGTTTTGTGTTAATTTGCTAATTTTTCATTTATAAAATACGTGTGCAACCTGGGTGAATTTACAAGAGTGACTGAGTATCTTTCATTAACGTATGACTCAAAATTTCTCTAGAACATCATAAAGATTCTTGATCATGCAAATAGATGCACGTGTACTGTAGTTGAAATACACAAACATTAGTTTCAGTCTAGCTGCTTACCTCCTGAAGGATGCGCAGGAAAAAATAATCAATCTGCTCTTTCACACTCTCACAAAGAAACATATAATAGTCCCACCAAGTCAGTGGGTGGCCTGTCAAAATGTCAGCAATGTTACCAGTATAGGCTAATATTTTAGATTACTGTGCTTCCAGTAGGAACGTCCAGTTGAGACTACATGTGAGCCAAATTGCATTACCTGCTGGGTAGAAGGGGCAGCACAAACTGGAGAGAAGGAAAGAGAGAGGGACATGATGATTTTACCAAACTCAAAAGCAAGAAGTACCACAAGTCTCAAGAAAAGTAACACTTCTTGTCCCCATGCTGTTTTGCATAATAATTCAGATAAATAACTCATCTTGAAAGCTGTGGTCCAAGTTGGATCCCTGATCGGATGCATTTTATTGAAGTTTTTCCTCTGTAGCTGAACTCATATTTCGGTTAGCCCAAGACATGAAAGCAAATTAGATAGATACCCTTCAGGAGATTTAAGATAAGTACCTGAGGTGTGCTTCAAGACTAGAATCAGGTATTTCAAAATACCACAGTCAGGCAGAGTCTTAAGTCCCACTGACTTCCAGAGAGAGGTGGAAGGAGCAGTGGTCGGCCCCAAACTCCCTTTAAGCTGTGGAGGCCACTATCCCTCCGATGGTAAGAGATAGGCTCCTCCACCAAAGATCCTGTGAAACATTCCCTAACCTAAAGGATCTTGTCTCACCCACTGATGGAAGAGGGACCTATGGGAATCTTTGCAAATCCCCTCTTTAGATTTCTAAAGGCCCAAGGCATTTAAAAGGAGAATAGCAGATTTACAGGCGTGGTTTGGGGTTCAGTTTGCAGATACGCTCAGTGAGAGTAGGTACATAAGCAGCCTGGTGAATCTAAATCTCCTGCTTCTGTGTCGTTAGGCGCAATTTAAAGCTACTTTTAAAGAAAAATCATAGTTGTCAAGGGACTCTAAAGCACTTAAGGAAAGGTGGTGGTATTTGTATGAGACATGGTAAAGAAAGGTTGTAGGCAATGTTGCAACATTATTTGATGTATGTTCTATTCTCAAGGACTTTATTTAAAAAAAAATTGGTGTATCAAGTGGGTTTGTTCCCAAACCTTCTGCCTCTGTTCTGTTTTCAACTGAACCTGTAGAGAAAAACAAGAGAGCGAGAGCTTTTACAGATGAGACCTGCATTAATTGTTTTTTCAGGACTACAAGTAGAGGGCCTCTTCAGAAGGTCAGCCAGCATCCAGACTATCAAAGATGTTCAGAAACTCTACAATCAGGGTAAGCTGTCATCACACCATTGCCAGCAACAGCATGAGGGCTTTGTTGGTAAAGCAGAAATGCTAGTTTTCTTGTAATTAGTTAATCATAAAACCATTTATAAGATAAAATAATCATAATAAGAGCACTGTTACAGAAACCTGAAAGATAGCAACAGGCACTGAATGCTTACTGAATAGCAAGTCATCGACTGATGTCAGACCAGAGCTTACAAAATCTGTAGCAGCTGGTGAATTATAAGGTTTGAGTCAAAAATGGTCTGTTTTCATAAACATTTGTATTGCCTCTATGCACTTTGAGTTACTGTAGTTACAAAGTACAGTGTCTTTGTGTAATTTTGCCTCTGGTGTTTTTCCATGGTTATGGCAAAGAAATATATTTTTACCTAATAATTTATGAAATGTAGTGAAGTAATTTTGAAAGTCACTTACATCCCCATGAAGTTATTTTATGAAATGCCTTTATGGGGAGAATCTCTTACAGCAAGATTAATAAAACTCTGCGAAAGACACAAAAAGGAAATGCCAGGAGTTACCAGCAGCAGGAAGCCAAGATCTTTTCTGTTCAAAATGTAATGTGACACAGTTTTTAAGCAGTTGCTTAAAGAAACCATAAAACATATGATTGAACGCCTTTTTTCCTTCTTTTTCTCCTTTTAGGCAAGTTTGTGAATTTCGATGATTATCATGATATCCATGTTCCTGCTGTTATCCTAAAGACTTTCCTTAGGGAACTCCCTCAGCCATTACTAACTTTTGAGTGTTATGATCATATCCTCGGAATCACCAGTGAGTATAAATAAGTTCTAGAAAAATATATACAGCAAGTTGAACTGGACCTGGCTAATTCATAATCATTGCTGTTTGCTAATCATGGCATAGTTGTGGGTATATCACATTATTAGTGCTTCACTGCAGCCCCAAATGGACAACCTCATAATCTGTACTAGAGCAAGGTGGTTAGGGTTACCAAGACCCTTTCTGCTTTTTACAAGATTCACTGGTTTATCTATGTATCTTACTGTATTATTAAGAATTGGGTTGGACTTCTCACTGTCAGGGCTCCATTTTTATGTCATGGCACAGCACTGAGTCAGTTCTCAGTGATACAAGTTATGTCAAAGCGGGTTTAGTTTTAGCAGTTTTGTGGGAACAAAATTTAGATGGTCATTTGTACACTTCTCCCCTTCCCACAAAAAAAAATGGGGAAAAAAGGAAATTGTTTTTATTTGAACTTTTTCCATGGGATAACACTGGATCTAAAGAAAGGATCTAAAGCCATGAGAAGAAAAGACATTGGTTATCTAAAGATCTAACACCGTATGAAACTATGACTTATAAAACTGTGTGGCCTTTGTCAGGGACTAGAAGTTTACAATGCTGGCAAGGCAACTCCCTAATAGATGGAGGTTGAATATCTGAGATCCCAGAATATCTGAGGTTTAGTACCCAGTACTTGTAGAAACTGGTATTTTGCCATCCAGGCTATGGTCAATCTAGCAGGGAACCAGTAGAGCTTCCAGTAACAAGTGACAAGCACACATTTTTCCCAGACCTGCTTTTTGAGGAAATTATATATTTTATAATGGAGTATGGCTTCCGACAGAGTCTGTTCGCACACCTCTGGTAACCATGGGCTGATGCTGTTGCAAAGCATAGGTTATCATCGCTATCATGACTGTTGCTGTTGGGCTAGGTCACTGAAATAATTCAGGTTGAGGATAAATCTCAATGGCAACGTGTCTGTAAAGTGTAGAAGTATAGTAAGTTTACCTAGATATACTGTATTCTAGATAAATTTTTTATACTGTGCCCATCAGTAGCATCTGCATATGCTGTTTCATATCATTAATTTTATTCATGTATTTCCATTAAAAAACTTAATTAGGTTGTGTTCAGAATCCTGTGAACTTCTGTCCTATTTTGATATTTGCAAGTCTGTAGATCATCACCTTCCAAATCAAGGATTCATCTCTCCACACACTAAATATCTGAGGGCATTGAGGAAAACAGGTCTATTCACAGGAAGGTGGTAGAAACAGAGAGACTAAGGATAGTCACTCAGAACTGGAATGAATAGGGGAAATTTGGAAACAGGGTGTACAAACGCTAAATTTTACTGAATTGATCTTGTGCTGACTTTCTGGACATGACATTACGTTGTGATACAGCCATATGAAAGATGAGATCAAGTCTGAAAAGAAACTCAGTGCAGTGCATTGTCCCAGGAACACTGGAAGGTTTTGCTTGGCAAAACACCTGAGAAACATTCAGTCCCTCTTATTTTTGTTTACTGGCATTTTAACTGTTGACAAAATATGTTGAAAAGTGGAGTTTAAGAGAATTTCTTCTTGGGCTTTCGTGTAATGCAGTGTGGTGTCCACTAGCTTTTCTTGATGATATCCTGATTTTAAAAGATTGTAAGCTTGGGAGGCAAGCTGGACTGCAGCAAAGGCATATTCTCTGTGAATCCAGTGCAGAAGGGAGCTTTGAAGAGGTGTGATAGCAGACAGCTGTCTTGGGACGATTTGAAAATTCTCATTCTGTCTTCTGGAAGACACCAGAGCAGTGTGTGGTGTATCTGTTACATCTCTTAACCTGCAAACCCAGAAATACAGTATCTCCGTTTTACAGTACTTTGAAATGATAGCGAAACTTTTCTTTTTAGTGTCTCATATGAAACATTTTTTTAAAGAGTTATTGATGGGAGCTGTGAAATTAATTAGCCGAGTGACTGACTAAAAAAATTAATAAAACCTTGAAGCTTATAATTGTCAAAGAACAACTTCTTTGTTCGTGAAAACTGCTAACAAGAGTTCCTTTACCCAGTATTGCTACACTTCCTGCATTATTTACTCTGCAGAAAGCCGACAAAAAAAATCTTGGGACTCAGATTATTGTGTTTTACAGGAGCTCATAGCTTTGCAGTAGGAAAAACGTCAACACAGCTCACCACAGTATAGTTTCATGTATTAGTTCAGAGGTTAAGGGAACATTTAACATGCTGGAATTTTGTGCATGTACCCGTGCTTATGTGCACCTCTGTCTGTGTCAAGGAGAGGGAGAGGGAAATCCAACCAATGCAGAAAAAACATCAGCACAAATGGGCTGGTTAGGTCAGGCATGATTGTAATCTTTAAACCTTTCTCCAAATTGGTGTTAAACTTCCAGTACTGAAATAATTACAATATTCCAGGGGAAAGACAAAAAAAAAGTCACCTGGTTACAGCATTTGAAATGTAATCCAGTGTTAGTGTAATTCTCACACAGACTGTCTAGGTGATGCAAGGAGTTTAGGATCCAGTTCTGGTTTTGCCCATCTGTAGAAACGAGTTAATGAACCTGCTTAGGTCCATCTCTAGAAAATTCTTACCCACCCACATGGCCATCTTGTAATTTTTTTCCCAAAGTCAGATGAGTTTCGTGCAGAATCACAAAAGTGTTTTTAAAGTTAGTAGAGTGCCAAAAGAGCATTTTGGGCAGGACTGTGTCTCAGCAAGAATATAATCACAGCATAAAAAGTAGATGTCTGAATTCAGTGCATGGAGAGATAATGGGATTCAAATCAGACATTTGAAAGTCCTCCCTAGCAAAGAAATTATTTCAGCTATTTCATTGAATTGAAAAAATACTCTGGAAGTTAGTCTTAGCCATATATATAATAATACAAAATATGATAGGGTCATTCAGAGGGATAACCGTAACTGTTACTGTAGTCGTGGAGCTTAGTAGAGCTGAATTTTGTGGTCAGTTTTACAGATGAATATCTAAATTCCAGCAGATATAAAAAGGGGTTATTTCTTTTTAATATTTTGATATTTTTGAGTTCTATTAAGGCTGACTTTGAAATTACAGGTGTGGAGAGCAGTTTACGAGTCACCAGATGTAAACAAATCATTCAAGGACTTCCTGAACACAATTACGTTGTTCTGAAATATCTGATGTGCTTTCTCCATATGGTAAGTATAGGCAAAATTTCCAAAGTAGCGCCAGTCTTTTCTTTCTTACTCTGTTCTTGTTAATTCAACATTGAAAATCTCCGCAGAAAATAAAACTGAAAAATTAAAAAAAATACAGTGAGTTGGTGGTGCAGTGCTTGCCGATGGAGTGAACTCAGGGTGCAGAACCCTCCACTTCTAATAAAAGTCAGTGCTAAACAACGGTCTGACCCATCCCTTCACCATGATGTAATGAAAACTACTGTGTAAATTTAAATGGAACTGTCCCTGCACTGGAATATTTAAAAGTCCTGTCCCTGTCCCTTTCACTCCCCATTAACAAATGTATGTTTTATTGATTTAGTTCTTGGTTTTACCTATTTTGGAGTGAAAAAGCCTGAGAACAGTTGTTATGTAATTTTTGGTGCTGGAGAAAAACTAGGTGAAATCACCTTTTTTCTCCGAAGTATAAACCTTGGGCAACTGAAACACCAAATAAATTAGTGTCATTTTAGAAAATGATAGAAATATTAATGACCTTTAGAACAACAATCAGCAAAATAATTTCCATTAAATCTTACAAATAGCATTTTCCTATTTAAAATGGCCTTTCATTCTGTAATTTACTACAGTGTTAAATGAAAAATTTCAACTGTGCCATTTTGCAAGGATTTTTGGTATGCTTCAGGATAAATGAAATCATGTGTCTTTTGTCCTACTTTTTGATTTGATGATTTTTTTAACCCATTTTTGGAAACCCCACAAGCGTGAGGGTTTGGGGAACATCCATTACAAACAGTTCTACAGTTTAGCCTAGTGACATTCTTTGGTTGCCAGTTTATGTGCAGGAAAAGACAGCAATAGGAGTGTAAGTTTCCCTTCCTTCTGCCTTGTCCAATGCATTGCCTTTTCCAGATTGCATTTTCCAAACCCAGGTGCCTATAGTTGGGGATCACGGTGTAGTTGACACCTAAATAAAGTGATCTAGCCTTCAGAAGTCCTAAGAGCCCACCAAAACAATCGTGTATGTGGAATGATGCTGATTTTCACCAGTGGAGGAATTAGCCCTCAGTGACTGTTCTTAGGCTACAGTCATGTTTGCCATATTCTAGCCAGTAGCATATTTCAGAAACAAGTACATTTAATCCCTTTTTCTATCAAAACACTAGAGAAAAGCAAGATTAAAGGAAACACATTGATATGACCCTCACTCAGACAGCACTTGCAAGGTTCCTGTAATACCCATATGTTCGTTTACTGTTGCTTAGCTGAACTCTAATGCTATTAAGGAAAACCTCATGTCATTTGCTATTATTTTAGCAACTGATATCTCTCCTCAGTGTTATGAATCGTGTAAGTGACTTTGTTCCAATAATAGATGCACCATCTCAACGCACTTCTTAAGAGCTGAGCACTTGAGGTGTTAATGAGGTGTGCAAAAGTACTACATAGTGTTTTCTGTAATTGAGCAACAGAACATAGCATTATTTTTGAGTATGCCTTGTTATGTAGAGCACAGCATCAAGTTGATACTGGTGCTCAGATCTGCAATTTTTGCTGATCCACGGCTTTTCATCCTTAATGTCTTTGGGAATATTTGCATTTGGAAAGGTCAAGGGAATGTGAAACAATCTAGGAGCTAGAGATTTCTGTTCATTGCAGATCGGTGTGCTGCACAAGCTGCCACAATTCAAACTTTAACAGACCACTCTACCAATAATCCTAGTTTTTACCTGCAAGCATCAACCTTCTTAAATATAAGAGGCAATTTAATTCTTCCATGAGCTCAGCCTTGAGTAGTGCAAGAGGTACTTGTGGTAATTTCATGAAGTGGGCTGAATTGTAATCACTAGATACAGGTTTTGAACACTCCAGGTTTGATACAGGCTTGTGGAAGAAGAAAAAAAAATCCCTATTTTCTCTGCAGTCTCAACCCCCTTACTTAATGAAACAGCTCCTTCCAGTCCAAGGGTGCTACAGCAAGACAGTGCAACTCCTACAGAAGTAAAAGACTTGAATTTCAAACATACGTCCAAATCCTTTAATCTTAGATTAGCAGTGATTTTACCAGTAATGAGCCTAGCATGCTGTGAAAGGTGTAAACTGTCCATCTCCACTTTGCAGTGCATCTGGACGCTATAGAGGGATTTGCAGCGTCCTCTTGGAGTTGCAGTGGCCTGAGGTCCCTAGGCAGAATTGAGCAACCAGGAGCAAGGGGAAAAACAAAGGCTGATTTTCAGAAGTCAGTCCTGCAATTATGTCTGTAAAAAATATCCATGCTTGCTCAGCAGATCTCACAAGAGATGAGAGTGCACAAACAAGCGTTTGTGCCCTGTGTTGTACATGCAGTGGAGTGGATTTATGAATGCACATGCGAACTTAAAGGGCTCAAAGAAGTCTTCTTGCAAACTACTTGTCAAAGCACACTTACCCAGTTCTTAAGCCAGAAACCACTTAGAAGAAAACTATATTTGTAGTTTTCCATGACAGTCTAAGGCTAAACAATCAGCAAAGTTTGTAGAGGTGATAATACAACCTAGATTGTGTTTTTATAACCACATCTTTGGGTTTGGTACAGGCTGATACAGCCCCCTCTCTATGCTTACACACTTTCCCTCTCTGCTACTTATTTCTGTCCCTCCAGTCATGCCTGATGCAGGGGAAGGGGTGGGTGACTTGGCTGAAAGAACCATTGCAAAAAAATGCCAAATTCAAAACGTCAAACTTGGACAACTAGAAAAAATGGACAAGGTTTTGGGGCCCGTGAGATATGCTTCGGATCTGTAACTGAAGCAGCAAAGTTAAAGCCAAGTACAAGCTGGAAAAAAATGCTCTGAATTAATGTTTTGTCTCAATCACTTGTCCGATTTAAAAGTGTAATTAGCACCAGCAAAGCTTGGGGGTGGCTGAGGATGACAGGGCACATTGGGAAGGATTAGATGACTAAGCCTCATAGAGCAGATACACGCAGTTGGCACCCCTGCAAGGCAGCAGAGAGTGGAGGATAGAAACTTGTATTTC
This sequence comes from Anarhynchus alexandrinus, assembly GCA_008711295.1. Classification (NCBI taxonomy): domain Eukaryota; kingdom Metazoa; phylum Chordata; class Aves; order Charadriiformes; family Charadriidae; genus Anarhynchus; species Anarhynchus alexandrinus. Next base: position 2,383,863 of record VUYV01000084.1, on the reverse strand, counting down.
CAGTCAGTTTGTGGGGGCGTTTTAATATCTAGTAATTTTCTTTTGAAAATGTTTTGTGGAGTTCCTTTCAGCATTGTGACTGGGAAGCCAAAGAGACGGTGATGTCCTTATATTTTTAAAATGAGATGGTAATTGGCTGTTTCTACCCTCTGGATTTCACTGTTTAATTTCATTAGGTGGTGTAGTGGCTGTCTGGCTTCACTCCTGCAGCATCCATGAGAGTGCTGGGATGCAAGTGCGTGGAATCCAAAAATCATCACAATTTTGTTGGGGGGAGCTGGATGTTTATTCTGGGATAGTGAAGATGTCTATTTTGCATTCATTGATGTGGCACTCAATCTTCAGTGTTTATTCCCAATAATGAGTTTTGCAATGTACAACTTTTATCTTTCTAGAGGAATTTCTTTCAATATAGGCTGTCATTACTTAGTGATTTTTCTATACATCTTCCAATGAAAGGGGGGGGGGAAACCCAACAAAGTGGAGCTGTGCAGTTCTTTGTTGTAATACTTTTCAGTGATTTTCAGATGATTCCTTCAAAGATGTGATCTAGGTCCTTGGAGAATTGTTTTTTATTAGCTTGTCAATTTGACAGAGAAAGTGTATTTTCACTTGAAACAGGTGACGGTTGCTAACTTTCTGAGGGAATCAAAGAAGGAGTCAAGGGGGTTAGTCCAAATGCTAAAGATGTCAATTGTATTTCTTAGATAGGACGTAGCTTTGGGGTGCAGTTATTTAGAGGGGTAGCCCATGAAGAGGTTGGCTGACTGCACGATGCCCTTATGTGGTCCAGTGTTGGAAGAAAACATCAGCTGCTCATGGTGGTGGTGTAGATGAAGTGGAAGTGTTTGTGTCATTTGAGAAAGAAATCTAGCATTGGAGTGGTGAGGGGGTTGAGATGGTGTGAAACCTGATCCCCTTGGGGAGGGATAAAGTTGTGACCATGGGTGTGACAAGGCTTCCTTGCTTGCGGCTCTTGATGAGCCGGGAAAAGTCATTGTGGAGAGAGCTGGATTCAGTTGCACACTTTTTCTTGGATCTGCTGAGAAAGGGATTGCTGTGCATTTTGGAGTGAAGCAACGTGCTGTGTCTCCCTTGAATTCCGAAGTGTCAGCCTCATTGATGACTCACAGAAGAGGCTTAGTGTAGCTGTGCCTCAGATGATATAATCACTGATTCATTTTATCTTAAGGATTTTCTCTCTTAGGGGAGAGGCTGTGTCATGGGTATTTTTGTTGATCGTTTCAACGTTGACTGTCTCCTTGAAATGTTCACAGAGTAGTGGTGGGTGGGAAGAGATGGTTTCATCTTGGAGTTAGAAACATTCTTTGAAACAGTTGGCCTGAAGAGAATAACAAAATCTAGCTCTACCAGCAAGTCACAGTGGTGTTGCTTTGGGCTGGAACGTTGGCCCTCGAAGGCGGTGGCTAGGTTAAGCTGGGTGTGTTTCAACTATCGCTCGAAGACAGCACCTGTACACCGCTTGCTGGATGGAGTGTGTCAGGAAATACTCCCAAAAACCGGGGGAAGACAACTGCAACAGGTTTGGCTCGTTCCACCCACCACTGTCCTCCAGTACTATACCACACACTTCTGTGCCATCACAGGGTACCTGCCCAGTATGCACTTCAGGTGCCTTCCTTAGGATGTACAGGACATATCTTTGGCTTTGTCCTATAGAAAACACAATGTGATGGGCTGTAGCTCTCATGTTATTTTAGAGACTTTCAACTGAAAGAAACACCAAAAAATAATTTGTCTTCAATCCACAGGGGTTTCACAGTTACAACATTACACAGTGTGGATGCGGCCAGTGTGAGCCACTTGACTCAAGGGCCAGAACACAGTCTCTAACCTTGTTATATTTAGCAGTATCCAAACACCAGCTTCATTGTCCAGCTACCTTCAGGGTGATACCTAAGTTTATGTCTCCTTGTTAGCAGGGTACTCCTGGTAACGTTGTTCTAATTGTTTTCCCTCATCTGTTATTTTGGTAGCAGTTTAGCTTTTACTACATTGCTGTAGTATAGTGAACTCTTGTTTGAGCTGATCTCGTCTGAAGCAGATTAAATGAACGAGACGGGCTTGTTGGTTTTTCTGTATAGTTAAACAGTGCATCGAGAGCAGTATGTGAAGGTCAGCAGGCTATACGTGGTTCGTACTCTAGAGACAATGATGTGGGTTTTGCATAAGGTCATGAAGCAGGCATTGCCATTTAATCTGATGACTTTTTATTCTCAAGTTATGAAGTCCAGTCCTTTGAAAAGGTGGTTATGGCACCAATATCTCCTTATTAATACGTCCTTCCTTTATCCAGCCCTGCTTCATGACCTTAAAAAGAATTGAAGCCTTTAATATTTGTAGCAGAAGTAGCATGACGGTAGCTTTGATGTCCCAGGAGGGTGAGGCAAAGATTGGAGGGAAAAATAGTACCTATTATTGGAAAAATTAGTACGGTTAGGAAGAAAATGATACGCTTTTGGGCACATAAAGTGCTGCTTCACGTCCCCCAAGGAAAAAACTTCCATCCTGCACACGTGTCTAAAGGGAATTATATCCTCTCATGGCTGAGCAAACAGGCTTCTTGCTAAGTAAAACACCGAGGAGGGTAAGACTGTGCTGTAGGAGGTAGAGGGGAATTAAACCTGTGTTACCGGGCAGAGGGCAACTGGAGTTTATGCATATGCTAAGAAGTGTTCACATGATCATAATGTTTCTTAGGTTTTCCTCTAGTGCCCTCAGGCTTTTCATAGCACTACAGAGCTGCCTTTTCAGGAGGCTTTATGGCAAGGCAGAAATGGGGAGATACTGAGAAGTAGAGTTTTTGCTTTCCTATTCCACTTAAAATTGTAGCACGAAGAATACATGGGAGATTTTGTCCAATAATTCCCTGTTCTGTTCTGAGATGACAGCTTCAGAGTAACCTGTACATCGCGGTTTGTGACTGCGTAGTCTTCCCGTGACTGATTACTGATCAACAACAGCAACCATCAGCCTGAGAAGAACTGGCTGAATTACCTAGTTCAAGAGGAATCAAGAGCACCTTCAGCTTGCTGGCTCTTTGCAATAACAGAGAACTTGTCAGATAGGACACCCAGACCATATTGGGCTTTAGATACCAACGCAATGAAGGAGAGCAAAACACACACAAATTCCCTGACAAGCTCACACAGAGAAAAAAAAATACTCCTGCTACCCAGTTCTGGGCTCACGTCCACGGGTAGAAGTAGGACGCGTCATCCAGGTGCAGAACAGAGTTCAGTGCTGTGTATTATACCTACAGCCCATTTTCACCTCTTGTTGCTTCAGAGGAGTTGGGTGGATGTGGAGGTACTTGGAAGTGAAGTCATGCATCAGTGGGAGAAAAAAATAATCCTTCTAAACCCTTGCAAACAACTTCAGAAGTCCTTGAGATTTATTCTATAGAGAACTTAGTACCAAAGCAGATGGGGTAGCCGTTTATTTCTGCTGTCCTTCCCTGCCCCCCAGCAGAGATAACAATAGATTCCATATAGAAGGATTGAAAACAATTAATTTTCCTAGCATAAGGAAACAATTCAGCCTTTTTGCTTGACTTACTGACATCTTATCTTGTATTTGAGGGACAGAGAGTCCAGTGGCCACGTAGCTCTAGGCTGCATAGGCAGCCCTGAGGCTGTCAAGAAGCCAGCGATGTACCGGTGGCCAGCGTCTACTGGTTCATCCTCAGTACAGGATGGCGTCTTGTTTCTCGCTCTCTGGGGCACGTGTCTATTGTCGTGGGGCATGTACCTATTCATGTTTATGTTTTTCCAGGTTTCACAGGAAAGCATATATAACAGAATGACAGCATCCAGCCTGGCCTGTGTCTTTGGTTTGAATTTGATCTGGCCGTCGAAAGGAACAGCCTCCCTGAGTGCTCTGGTACCGCTGAATCTCTTCACTGAACTACTGATAGATTTCTACACTAACATATTCAACTCCCGAACAGTGCCTGGTGAGATCTTACCTTAGTGCTCCCAGAAAGGAGTATGGCTGCCCGAGGGAAAGGTCTCTGTGCCTCAACTGGTGGGAGCTTTATATTCAGGGCTTTCTCCTGCAAAGAAAACTTTCAATACAGAGTAAAGTTTCTATAGCTTTCCAAATACCAAAGATGCGAGGAGAAGCACGCTGCCCCATACACATGTGGGGCAATACATACATGAACGTTCAAAGACCAATAGGTCAAAGTGAATCCCCTTACTAAAATTCACCTGACAAAAACTGGTATGTTAAAAAAAGTCATGACACTATGTGCCAGTCTGTCATTTCTTTGGGGATCTGGAGACCTTAATATGTGGCGTTATTTTCTGGGGCCATGCAGAGCTAAGTTCTGGACCACTCCTGAATGTACAGCTTTCTTCTTTTTTAATTTTTTTTTACTTCAATACAAGTTTGTTAGAAATTCCCCTATTAAGTTAATAAAGATGGAATCAGTTTTTAAGATACTAAAATTTCTAAACTATTTTTCTGTATATTTGTGTCTTGTTTTATGCAAAAAGGTGTGGGCAGTTGTGGCCCATCAGGTTTGCAATTACCATGGATAATAAAGTGTTTCCTGGGTAATTTGAGTTGTGCAGACAGCTAACTAATTATGCTTGCAAATATCTAATATGTGCAGTTAATCACTGTAGCTGCACATGCAAAGTGTGTGGAAGTTTCTTTTTTCTTGTAAGTTCAAAAGGGGAGCAATAATCATATGGGTCTTTCTCTAAATACTTGGAATTGTCATCAGTGGAGTTCTATCAGTGGGTATATAACACAGAATACAGACTAACTTTGAGAAGAGCGCCCCTGATGTTTGGGTTGCGTTCTTTTGCAGTTTGAGTTGATAGAAGTTTGCTCTTCAAATCAGTTTCTCTAGAAAGCAGTAAGAGCAACAACTTAGGTAATATGCCTAATATCATTTTTATACATTGAAAGTCTGTTATTAGTCCCAATGTGAATAATTAGCCGACATAAAGGGAGAATTTTCAGTGTTTTCTTTCTAACTATGCCATTAATATCGCTTGTATTTGATGAACGCTAACACACTGCTATTTCATTGTTTAACACTGATTGGTAATGGGGTGGTGTAACGAAGTTATCATTATAGCTGCCTGCAAAGCAAAAGAAAATTAATCAGTGGTAAAAAAAGGTAAGTGGTATTTTCCCTAATGCTCAGGTCTTCCTGCTTCCGTACAAAGCTAAGAAAACAGAGGCACTATTTAGACTTCAGTAAAAGTAATAGTCTCAGGAGGACAATTGAGGCATCCCCTCCTCTGCAAACACAGAGCCACTTTCTATCCTGTAGGTTCTAGCGAGTTGAGGGTTTGTACTTCTGGCCTTCCTCGTAGCAGTTATGAATTGCTCGTCTGTGTAAAGGGTGCAACAAAACCTTTACTGCAGAGGGTAAAGAGGATTCGTTCGTGTCAGCAATTTCAGGAAATAACCAGGTGTTCAGAAGGCTGTGGAATGTCGGATGTGCCGGGCCTTCATTTGCCCAGTAGGTGTCATCTATAGCATTAGGCAATGATTAAAATTCGAAAAATGCAGAGGCTTTAGAACAAGATACGTTACGACCAACTTCTCACGTCACAGTTGTGTGTTTTCTCCAGTTCCTCAAGTGTCTTAAAGACAACTTTTTGGCTTTTGAATATCTGTGAGTAATAGCCACCTGTGAGTAATAGCCACCTATGACACTCATTTAAATACAAAACCTTGCATAACACAAAGAGAATAATTAACAAGGATTCACGATTGTTGCATTTCAGCAATATGAGATTGCCAAGGATAAAACTGTCGTAGTTTTGTATTGCAACTTTTACATCTGAGTTATCAGTGGCAGCATCCTAACTTTATTGTGTTATGAAAAACAAAGAATTCCGCTCCGCCCTGCTCGGCGACTTGGCAGCGTGGTTCTGTGCATCAGCACCCTGTTCTCACAGGGGAGGAATTTGCTATCTGGGAATTAACAAACCCTAAGTATTTTGCCACTTTCTGACCTTGGTCAAAATACATATGCTTTAGTTTTGCTGTCTGTAAAAAGAAGGAGCACCTGGTATTAGAAAAGTGCTTTGGGATTAAATGCTGGTAAGTCCTATAAAATGGTTGTTTTCTTTTTCCCCTTGTCCTCTTCCAAATAATCCGGCAACATCAAATGGCGTTTAATCTTCAGTCTACACCGCATAACAGGAACGTGAGTCCTGGGTAGTTTTAGCACAGTAACATACCAGAGCCCTGTGGGGTGAAATCCTGAGTTCACAGAAGTCAGCTTTGCTCAAAAGGTTCCCAGAGCCCGGGGAGGGGGCTCCCTCATAGATTGCGTTCTCCAACTCATCCTAGGTTGGGAGAGAGCGGGAATTTGGCAGCAGCAGTGGTGCTGGTGAAGCGAGCCCTCGGGGCACAGCTGCCTCTGACCTCTACTTTTACAAGTAAAAAGTACAAGCCAGGAACATCCCTTCAGCTAATTTGCCTGCCCGTAGTCACACAAGATGATAGTTAAAACCAGCCACTCTCTCTCAGCATTGGTCACATGCCAAACTGCAGGTCTTCCTTTTAGTGCTTTGTAAACTACCATTTTCCAGCAATTTATAGCTCCTCTCATTTAGTGAATGAAGAACAAAATGGCGTTTTCTCATCTCAAGGTGCCTCCTTCCTTTAAAGAACAGATAACATCTGTTATCTTGCCAGCGCGGGTAATTTGATGCTGCTTAAGAAAAGTAGAGGCTCTGGTTCTGGTTGCCATTAGCGCTGGTGGGGGCAGAGGGAGGCAGGGAAAAAGGGGGGGCCCCCGCTCCCCTTTACCTTCCTGCCTCCCCAGCAGGCAGCCTGAGAGAGAAGGAAGGTACTCACCTCCCCCCCAGCCTTTCCCTGCCAGCCTGCCCCTCACGGGGAAGGGACTTTCCCAAATCGAAGGCACCCGGGTAGCAAAACCCTCCTAGTGGTGGGACCCCAGCTCTGTCCCACCCACCCCAAAGGAACTGGCGAAATCCTCCGTCTGCGGCAGAAGCCCCCCATCTCCGTCCTGAGCGCCAGGCTGAACTCAGCTCTCATGAATTATTCAGAAGGGTTTGGAGTGAAATTCATGTTAGAGAAATATATGTTTCAAATTTCCTGACTCTGAGAGGAGTCCTGGAGGTGTCCCCCGCAGTTACTTTGATAACAGTTTCTCTTTACAAATGATAATTGCACGATTCGAGCTTTTGTACAGTGTGGCCTTGTGAACTCTTCTCTCGTATCAAAGAACCATTTTCAGATCATTTCCATAGCAAAAAGAAAGTGATTATGGAGATAATCTGTTGGAAACACACATGCTGGATTTCAGTTTAAAACAATAAAATGCACTCACGGAATGAGAAATCAAGTGTTACCTAGCTGACAATATACAGAGAATAAATTGCCTAAGCATTTTAGTTTACTGAGCTGGTAGGAGTTGAAAATTGGTCCCAAGATTAGTCTGATTATCAGGATGCCTCTAGCAACAAGCACCGAAGGGAGAAGGGAATACTTTTCCACCCTGAATCTGTGAAGAAATGTAAGATTGAACAATGTCATTAACCGAGGGGGGTCTTTACAGTTCTTACAAAAAAAAAAAAACTTTCATAAATGAATGTCACTTACATGTGTGCAGATGAACTGCCTGTGTGTGCGGCGCTCCTTGAGCATCCATCGCAGAATCTCTTGGAGCCTTACAAACTTCAATACATTCATCCACTCATGAGGGGACCAATAATAGAAAAGCCCCAGATATTTTATTCACGTGTTCGGTGTGTACTTAGGGAGCAAGTTGAACTTTTATTGGGATTGATGGTACACCACCACCACCACCCCTTCATTTCCTGAGTAGTTTGTCTGCACAACCCTGGAAAATGTAGGTTTGACAACAGTCCCACTTTTCAAGTGGCCATGGGGGTGTTGGGGCACGGGGGAGGAAAGTCAGAGCGAGTTACTGCCAGCACCTGCCATTTCGGAAGTGAGGAGCTCCTGTTCAGTCGAACCTCTACTGGCCGGTCACCTTCCTGCCCCATCCTCTATTCGTTTCGAACATGTTTTGATGTACAAAAAGAAGTGAAAAGCAAACGTACCCTGCTTTAAGTAGGCACATCTCCATTGAAGTCAAAGGTATGACAGTGAGGAGCATGTAAACCGTGTGCTAAGTGGTACATGTGGCTGGCGGGTGAAAGTTGTTCTGCCTTTCCTGGTGGAGTAATACTCATTTTCACCATCTTAAGGGTTTGATTTTTGTCTTTCTCCACGCACATCCTGGAGAGCCGTTTCAGTGTATTGCACCTAACGTAGCAAAGGATTCCGGTGTCCCGCAGCATCGCCTGAGAGCAGTGGAGGATTGTAGTGGGGTGCTGCAAACTCTGCCTTCGTTCTTGCAAACTGGAAAGCTTGAGAAAGCTCTGCCTTAACCCATGAGATTTCTTTGGGGTTGGGTTGGTGGTTTGAACAGTGAACTGGCCTGGAGACTAAGAAGGAAACTTTAAAATACAAGTGGAAAAAGAAGCCCTTTTCCACAGCAGGCCTGTCAGCATCTAAAAAGCGTTACCCAGAATTGTCACTCTGAGGGAAAAGTGTCTTGGTTTGCCTCTCCGAGCTGGAGATACACAAACACACGAGTTCCCCTGTTTCTTCCTAACCGGGCTCTGTTGGCTGTAGCGTTAGGAAAGCCACGGTAATTGTAGACAGAAAGGTCATAGCCCTGCTATCCTGGCTGTTCCTCTCTAGACCAGCTGGCAGAAATTCAGCCCTAAAAATAATTAACTGATTGGAAAAATATTTCAGCTGGAACACGCTAACTCAACAAAAAAAAATAAAAGCATTTTCTTAAAAGGCTCGGGTTTGGTGCCGTTCTTTCAGAAATCATCGCCTTCTTCCGGAAAGCTGCCTGCCTGCCCCTGAGCCATGGACCCCCCGGGCTCGGCCGGGGCCCGGCTCCGGCTCTGCTGGCCGCTGCAGTGCTCTGGAGCGGGGGAAAGCAGCATCGCTGCTGCACGTTCACGGTCTCTTTTCAGATGGCGTCACCTTTCCGCACGCAGCATTGCAATTATTGCCAGAGGTAAGGAGGGAATTCTGCTGGAGCCGGGGGGGGGGGAGACGACACGCACAGCTGACTGATCATTAAAACTGACTTCTTTTTTTTTTCTGCGGCCCTGATTTCTCCGTGGTGCAATCATCGCGCAGAAACTGCTTTCCTGACTGGCAGTCTGTCTGGGGTCCCCAGAGCACGAGCTTGTCACTCACGGGGTGAGGGCTTGCGCCTGTGGTTGGAAGCGGCCAGATCTGATGCCCAACCCAAATGCTCGGGGGGGGGGCAAAACTGCAGGCTGCAACATGGAAACATGCTTCTCCGAAACACAGCCTGGTCTACTACCTACTTAATTTTCTTTTTCTGCAGTCCTCAAAAGCTTACTCATTTAAACAACTGCTAGCCCAGACATTAATGGCCACCTCCTCAGGCCTAATATGAAATCGGGATTTCTATCTATCTTTTCAGTTTTCTCCTCTATCACATGGATTGTGTTCCCCAATACTGAATTGTACTCTCAAATTATTTCTGCACTTCAACCTTTAATTGCCCACAAAAGCAGTTTACAGCCTCGTACTCTTCTGCCATGAAAATTATCCCCCTAATTAATGGGACAATAAAAAGCAACTGTAAAACGCACCAAACTGCATCATCCTGACTGAACGGAATTTCTGCAGCAGTCATGGAAGAGTCTTCTGGTGGGTGGATTTTTGGCACTTCACCCAACAATTTCCTGACCTGAAGCTGTAAAAATAGTAAGGACTGTAGTAAGGTACTTAGGTTTTTCTGTTTCAAAAGCTTTCTAAAAAACCATGTTTTCCCTCTGCTTCACCTGCTACTGTTGTCCTCTTTTTTTTCCCCCTCTGTATTCCCCATCCCTTCAAAGCCGCATCCTCCGCCTTTTGTCATTTACATCCTTCTTCACGTGCAGTCTGACAGCAGTCCGCCTAAGTTGGGAGGTGGCGTTCATGCTCCCGCACATGCCCCACACTGCGTTTTGCGGGGATGGGAGTGGGCCGAGGCTCTCGAGGCCGTTCTGCGGGTGGATAAACGGAGCTGAAACCACAAGAGGTTTAGTTCTGCAGGGAAGCTTCAAATTACAGTGTTTGAGTGAGTGAAATTGCCCAGATTTTGTTTCTCACATCTCTGAAGCAGAAAGATGGTTATGCTTTTGATAGCTAGATTGAGCTTTTATATGTAATAACCCAACACTTGTGATGAAGGCGAAAAGAAATTAGGAAGATCCTGTCCTTTCCCTGTTTCCCACCATTCCCAGCCTTCCTCATCAGCCTCTCACTTTTGAAAAACCCACTGTACTGGTGCATACATGAAATGCAGCCACAGCGGATGTCCAGTAAAGCTAGTTTTGTACCTAATAACCGTGCCCGGAATAGAAACAGCATCTCATCAGGCTGCATAACTCTCCACTCTGAACACGTCCATAGAGCTTCCCAAGGCACGGACTGGTATTGGTGTCTGCCATGTTTTTAAACTGGAAGAGGGCAGGTTTAGATTGAACATTAGGAAGAAATTTTTCACTGTGAGGGTGGTAAGGCACTGGAACAGGTTGCCCAGAGAGGTTGTTGAGGCCCCATCCCTGGAGGCGTTCAAGGCCAGGCTGGACGTGGCCTTGGGCAGCCTGGTCTAGTGGGAGGTGTCCCTGCCTATGGCAGGGGGGTTGGAACTCGATGATCTTCAAGGTCCTTTCCAACCTAAACCATTCTATGATTCTGTGATTCTATGTTCCATGTTAGGGGGCATAGAGAGCACTTGCTTCCCTCCTACCTTTCCCTCTTAGTGCAGGAGCTCCCTCATGCTCACTGGGCTACCAAACAGCAGCAGCCACTAGTCCCCAAATGCTTTCGTGTTAGTCCCATCTGCATGGAGTACTTTGTGCTGCTGCAAAACAACTACACAAACGAGATGTGGAACTCTCACAAACCACTTCCACCTTTGCAGAAGGGTTAGCAGACCTACATTATATTCCCATCCCCACATTCTCTTCCGAAGCTTGAATAATATTTTTTTTTTCTTATCTTTGGCTTGTGGCTGACCTCCCAAGCGATACTGCGGCAAAAGTCTTCCAGGGTCCAGAGTGCACGCTGCCAGCCCTGATGGGGAAGTGACCGCGGCACAAGGACAAAACAAATCCATTCCATTTACAAAATAACATTAAAATTCAGTAAGATAATATCACTGTCTTCTGCACCAAAAGAGCTTTTACAAAATAATATAAATGAGAGGATGAAAATAATGAGAGGCTTTGTAGAGCTGGCTCACAAGCCCTGACACCCGGCATGCTCCTGCCGGGAAGGCAATAAACACCCCATTCTCTGCATGTCACAGTATCACAACTTCTCCGTATAATTACCACTTGAAAGTTAATAGGACTCTGCTCCCAGCGTGATGGCTGTGTTTTCTGTAGTCGCTGCATGTCCCGCGTCCACGGCCGTCACTGGGGACCCGGCTGTGGCAGCACCGTCTTGGAGGACAAGTTGTTTGATGCTGCCTCAGAAATCAAGCTATTTCCCTATAGGAAACCGTGTTGCCCTGAGGCACTGAAGGTGATGGGTAGTGCAGAGATGGAGAGGCTTCCCCTCGCAAGAGTCGTGATGGGCACCACCAGTGAAGAGCTGGAAAGGATGGGACAGATAAGGCAACCAAAGCTACCTGGCTAACATCACAACTAGGGTGACAATCAAAACCAGTGGCAAACCCCTCAAGCTCCTGAAACTCAGCCCAGCACCTCTTCACTGCTCTGTGCACCCAGCCACAGGCACTGGCACCTTTTCGGTTCTTCTAAACACCCAATGTTTTGGTCAATAGGTAGAGTGAAAACAGGATAAAGTGGTACGTGCCAGCCAAGGCGGATTACGGCAGGCCAGATATCAGTCTCTTAGTGACCCTTTCATTCATCTTTATCACAACTGCTGGCAAAATGCATTTTGGCCTAATAATTAGTTTGAACACCCTTGTATGTCCAACTAAATGTAACAAAACGTGGTAAAATAATACATGAGAAGCATCACCTGAAAAGTCATCACAGCAGTCAACAGATGGAGGATAAGAGGCACCAACACTAATGAAAAGTGGTACCACAGGAATGGCTTGCTTTGGTGGGGCTCCCCTGGGTGTCTGCTCCTGGTTAGCCTGGCAAATCAGCTGGGGCTGGTGCCTATCACACACTGCTTGTGCTCTGTGATCATAGTGGTTTGGGTTGGGGAGGTTTTAGGCTAAATGTGATCTGGACAGAAAGCATTTCAACAGTAATACATTAAATCATTCTTAACCTGTTTACGTGCTTTCATTGGCCAAAGCTGCTCTGCTGTCGCCAAATCTGAGATTTGACTATGTGTCAAGTATGAGTGGGTTGACTCTCCTCTTGACATATGGTGTGTTAAGCTCTTCATAGGTGCATCGTGCATTATACCTCTTTTGGTCTTTCCATTAGGGGGTCCCAAAGTTGAACAGCAGAAGAAAAAGCACCATTAAGCTATTGATGTGTATCAGAACATGTACCATACACTTTTATATACCTAACACTTCTGTCTTGGGCACATTCCTTCTGTCCTTGTCCACATGAGTATAGCCAAGTGCAAATTAACCATTGAGTTGATTATCATGAGCTCCTGGGAAGAGGATTTTTCAAAGGCGCTTCTGGTTGTCCATGCCAGAGAACTTCTCCATCTACCTGTGAGAGGTTTGTGGTGCTCTTCCCTGCTTCTTGCCAGCAAGAGCCCCAAAACTGGCCATAGGCTGTGCTTGCTACACGCAGCCCCAAGCTGCTTCAGCTTCTATAGGGGAGGCGAAGGCGAGGTGGGAAAGGGAGAACACCTGCACAGATACATTTCTGTGTACACAGCTGAATGCTGTGAGTGGGGAACGTAACCATTTTATGATGACTGGTTAGGTGTCCCCACCTGTCCTGTGCCAGATTTGGTCCCCTGCACGCTAGCACCCCGCTTCTTGCCTTCATCGCAAGTATCCAACCAACCTCCTCCTCACGAAGCCAGCCTTGGTCTTTAAACCAGGCACTTAGTCTGGGCCTAACCCTGTCTGTCGGTGGAGAGCAAGGCTGGCTCATAAGCTGATAGCAGCACATTGGGAAATTTTTCGTTCCCGCATCTTCCCTCGCCCAGGACTTCCACAATTGTTTTATTTGCCAAAGTCTTCCTCCTTCATGTTGTACAGAGGGAAATTAAAAAGACGACTGAAAATACCCAGAAATCATCTAGTAAAAAAGAGTCAAATTAATTATTTAAAAAAAAAAATTGAATTCCCTTTGTGGCTGGTTTTTCTCCGGCTGCGCTATCAAAAACGAGCTATCAAAGAAAACTATCATTAGTTTTTAATTCAGGATGACTTCAGAGAGCGGCTCCGACGCGGCGGCTGCCGGCTGCCCGACAGCCTTCTCATCTCCGCCGGCTGCCGACGGGCACGGCAGCGGCGGCTCAGCCTGGTGGTGCCCCCGCTCGCCGCTGCCGGCACCTGGGGCCGCAGCACCCCCTGCCCACCACACGTACCCCTGTGCCCACAGCCCCCCGGGGCCGGGGCTCCCGTGTTTGCTGGGAGCAGTGCTCAGTGCCAGGGCGGCAGTGCCTTGGGGAAGGACTGCTGCCAAATGGTGAGGTGCTTTCTCTGCACGGTTATTTAAGGGAGAGGGGGTGGCTGTGACAGGAGGGTCCCCACTACCTCCATCTTCATCAGGAGCCCTTGAAGCCCTCCCAGCACAAGGTCCCTCCACCAGCCCAGCTGCTGTGTAGCCGCTGCTGACAGCAGGATGGTGCCGGCAGCCAAAGAGCACGACTCAAATCTCGCCTCCAACTGGGACCATCTGAACTCGGCGCCCAGAATTTAATATTTATTACTTAGGAACAGCTGAGATGATAAAACAAGAGCCTAGCAGCTCGGGCTGGCACCTATGAGACATGATGTGCGCCCACATACACTGCTTAAATGCTTCATTTCTGCCTGGGCCTGAGAGGGGGTGGGGGACAAACACCAGAACAAAGCTTTACAGACACTCCAGGCATCTGCCTGGCAAAAATCCTTGTGTGCCACAGCCATGGTGCCTGGCCAGCAGGCCGGGCTTGAATGGGTGTTTCTCAGGCTGATATGTCTGGTGTTATAGAATCAAAGAATGGTTTAGGTTGGAAGGGACCTTGAAGATCATCTAGTTCCAACCCCCCTGTCAGAGGCAGGGGCACCTCCCACTAGACCAGGCAGCTTTGGTACTGTGCCAAGAGAGTTGATCCCTCAGGGTCAATCCTGTCTCTGCCAGCACCAGTCCCAGGGTGACCCTGGGAAGTACTTCCACCCCTTGTGTATGCTGACCACATCACACTGCAGACACCAAAGGAGACCAGGGCTTAAGTAGGTAAATTTATTTTTAGCTGTGATGTAATTATGATGATTTGGGGGCAGTGATTTGTTTCTCTCTGGGCAGAGGAAAGCAAGTCTACACCCTTTCTGTAGCTTTCCCCAGAGGTCTGGGCTCTCTTTGTCCAGAGCCAATAAAGAAGAAGCGTAAAGCACTCATGACCTCCAATGCGTGGCTGGGCACCCCCAGCTCCTGGCACTGGAGCATAGTGTTCTGTCAGTCAGGTGGTAATAAGGCTTATGCACTCCTCCAGCTGTGCTAACAGCTGGCGAATGGGTCTTGGTAGTTCAAGAAGTTCTTCAGTCTTGGTGCTTTAAAACCTGCCTGAATCAAAAATCCTGATGTTCATCATGAGCTTAGGGCAGTGGGGCTGTGGGGAAATGCCACTGCTGGGAAGCACCACCGAAGCCGGAAGCCACATCCTAAAAGCAGTGCTTTTAAGTTAGCATTCAATTATTTTCTGCACTATTTTCTTTGAAGATGCACATCTCTGGCACTGCTAAGGATTACTACTATTATGCCCTGACAACACGTGAGATGTTGCTTTTTCTTTCCAAGAGAATCATAGAATCATAGAATTGTCTAGGTTGGAAGAGACCCTTGGGATCATCGAGTCCCACCATCTACCCTACTCTACAAAGTTCTCCCCTACACCATATCCCCCAACACCACATCTAAACGGCTCTTAAACACATCCAGGGATGGTGACTCAACCACCTCCCTAGGCAGCCTATTCCAATGCCCGACCACTCTTTCTGTGAAAAATTCTTTCCTAATGTTCAGTCTAAATCTACCCTGTTGGAGCTTGAAGCCATTCCCTCTTGTTCTGTCGTTACCTGTGAGAAGAGACCAGCAAAACCAGAGTTTTGTAGAGTTTCTGGGCTGTTAGCTGAGCTCAGAAACAAGGTCTGTCCAACCTGCCCCTGGGTGATATCCTTCGGGCTAGCACCATTTGGCCCTCTCATAGCGTCAATGCAGAGAAACAACCCAGCTGGACCACTGCTGGCAGCTGAGGAGTTACCCCAGTGACCCAGCGCTGCCCC
This sequence comes from Anarhynchus alexandrinus, assembly GCA_008711295.1. Classification (NCBI taxonomy): domain Eukaryota; kingdom Metazoa; phylum Chordata; class Aves; order Charadriiformes; family Charadriidae; genus Anarhynchus; species Anarhynchus alexandrinus. The sequence continues at coordinate 2,368,409 of VUYV01000084.1, read as the reverse complement.
GTGCAACCTTATCTTCCAAAATCTTCCTTATCTTCAGGACAGCGAAGCCCTTTGGTGTGTTCTCGGCTCTCCTTGCAGCTGTGGGGAGACTCACCACCATTTGGGCATCTCCTAGGGGCTGTGGCAGCTGGGGGTCGGCAAACCAGTGCCCCAATTCCAGCGAGGGACTGAGGAAGACCCTCTTCTTCCCACTGACTGGGGAAGCGTGTGGGGCCATCCATCCATCTGTCCTCAGCCCTTTCTGCTTCTGGAGAGACCCCGATCAGTTGCAGACAGGTCAGTGCTACCATCTTTATAATGTGATCTCTGCATATTCACACTAACGACCTCCTCAGCAAGTTGCTGCCATGAGTGAGTGGTACCCACACATCAACACCACCTTACAGGGTGAGACCCACATATGCTCGGTGCAGCCACAGCAGCTCCTGCTCCTCTGGGCACATGACATTTTTGTGCTCTGCGATGACGGGGTTGCATTGACATCACCTTCACAGAGGCCACCAGCCTGAGTCCAGATTTCAGGGGGAAATGTCCTAAATTCATGGTGTCCCCCTGGGTGAGTTGCCCCTGCCCTGCTCCCAGCTAACCCTTGCAATGCCATTTCCAATAAACTAATTAAGTGACTTTTTGACTGAGGAAAGCCATTTGATGACCAGAAAGGGAAAAGAGAAAACGAGAAAAACTACCTCACGTGAAAGCCCAGCGATCCCCACCTTCATCTCTGAAGAAAAAGGGGACTGTCGCAGGCTGAGCACTGCAGGAGAGGGTGTCCAGCCCATGGCAGGGCAGGGCTGGGAGAACATTTTATTTATAAACTTAGCGAACCCACTCCCGTTAAATAATGAAGGCTTGTGCAAGCATTTTACCTTGGAAATAAATGTTTATGTTACTTGATAATGCTTCATCTTACAGGTACGCGGAGGCTTGACGGCATTTGTATAGGGATTTATTTGTATTTACAATTGTACAGCACTAAATCAGCGCTGGAAAGCCTTACCCAGCTCCGCAGCGCTTTTAAATTTCCACATGTGGTTTCACCACAGCAAAACCCGCCGCTGTATTTACACCATAGGTCTCTGGTTCTGAAGGCAGATTTGTGGAGTAAATGCAAATCAGGAACTGCCGAGTTGAGACCCCTGGAGGCAGTGACATCTGCCTGTCTTTGATAAGAATTTCTGAGAGTGAGAGTAAAGTACTTAGAGTGAAATTAAAAGCTTTGATCTGTTTTTTTGTTTCATTATTATTTCATGTCTGAGGCCTTTACATGTGCCTTTCAATTCTTATTAGGCTGCCATGGTTAGTTACTGCTCCAGCACTACGTGGGCAGGGCAGGAGCCGGTGGCCGCCCGGCAGGTGGTGGACACGTCCCGGCTCCAGCCTGAGCCCAGTTAAATGAAACAGGTCACTGACACACACCCAGAGCAGCATTGCCACAAAATAAGTGCCCCTCTGGCCCCAGCACATTGGGTGCCCCTGTGCGAGGCAGCCCCGGGGCAGCCCCAAATGTCCAGCACACAGGGGAGAGATGATGAAATATCATAGAATCATTTAGGTTGGAAGGGACCCTTCAGATCATCGAGTCCAACCATAAACCTAGCACTGCCAAGTCCACCACTAAACATGTCCCTCAGCACCACGTCTACCCATCTTTTAATACCTCCGGGGATGGTGACTCAACCACTTCCCTGGGCAGCCTGTTCCAGTGCTTGAAAACCCTTTCAGTGAAGAAATTTTTCCTAATATCCATCCTAAACCTCCCCTGGCATAACTTGAGGCCATTTCCTCTTGTCCTATCACTTGTTACTTGGGAGAAGAGACCGACCCCCACCTCACTACAACCTCCTTTCCAGTAGTTGTAGGGAGTGATAAGGTCTCCCCTCAACCTCCTTTTCTCCAGACTAAACAACCCCAATTCCCTCAGCCGCTCCTCGTAGCAGTGGCTTTGTGGAAGAAAGCACCAAACCCTTGTGTAATGCTTGAGTACGGGAAGGCAGCCGGGGGTAAGGATTTTGGTGTTGCCGCCTCCTTGCCTGTGGCTGTTTCAGGAAGGGGACGTGGTGGTTGAGCTGTCGGGAGCAGTGCATTGGCAGCTCCCCTGCGGAGGCTGCAGAAGAGTCCCTGGTCGTGCGTGGGCAGCCAGGCTGGTGGTTGTGATCCCCCGGTCACTCGTGAGGGCTCTTCCCAAGGCTTACAGCAAGAGCCAGAAATGTCTCTGAAACAGCCCAATGGATTTGATGGAGGATGGCAGCGGAAGGAAATGTGTGTGATAAACCTCAGTGTGATGTTGTAGAGAAGAGGACGGTGATGCCACTTTACCACATCTTTCGCCATGTTTGTTTTATGCACTCGTGTGTGAGGCTGACGTAGTCGGTGGTGCTGAGGTGGGGGTGACTTGTGTGTGATGCAGAGGAGAAGGGATGCCACCTGCCAGGTCCTTCCCTTGTCTCATGACCGGTGGCAAAGGACTGGTTTTTGGTGGGCTTGTGGGTACTTTGTGTGTGTTTTTCCAGGTGGATTTTATGGTTTGTAGAGGTGAGTTCGAGCTTCATCCTTGCCCCGCACCAGGGGCCTTCGACAGAGAGGTTCTTCCTTGTGTCCCTGTTCCCTGGCACCTCTGGGTAGACATTGTCCCATCACACTGTGCTCATTTGCATGTGGAAGCCCATTGGCTGTGGCGTTTGTGAGGCGCCTTTGCTCCCTGGTGCATCATGGGTGGGCGCGGGCTGGCGGTTGCCCGTGCTCCTGGAGCGACGGCGAAGGCGGCAGGAGGCACGAGAGGCGGCTCTGCGGTGCTGCTGCCCCAGGAGCTGGAGCAGCACTTCCACGCCTTCCACGTGTCCTGTGGCGTCGCCGGTGCGGTGTCTGCATCTCCGCGTGGCCTCGGTAACCTCCCTGCGTAGGAAGGGCAGAGGAAGAGCTGCCCCAGGCAAGTCCAGTTCCAGCTCCCCATCAGGGACCGGCGGGAGAAGCAGGAGTCGGAGAGGAAAGAGGCTGCTGCCGCCGAGCTCTCAGCCCCAGCGGGTCCATCGTCTGGTTCCCCATGTGCCTTGGTGGAACATGGACAGATCAGCAAGGATGGCCGGCCACCCCTCAGGTGGAGATGGAGGAGGAGGAGGAGGAGGAGGCTTCTCGCTGGTCTGCGTGGACAGGACAAGCCGTGTAGAGCAAAGGCAGATGCCCCGGAGCAGACAGATGCCCCGAAGCAGACAAATGCCCCGGAGCAGACAGATCCCACGGTGCAGACAGATCTCCCGTCGAAGGAAACGCCGTTTGCACAGCTTGTTAATTCTTACTTTGTTTTGACTTGTTTCTAATGTTTGTCATTTCACCTTTGAAAAAAAAAATGGTAGTTCTGTTGCTGTTGTGTTCCAAACAAGAATTTTAAAACTCCCGTCTGTTGTGGGGTTTATTTGGTTTTTGGTTTTTTAAAGGTAAACGGCAAGTCTACCTACCATTTGTGCATTGCTTTGTGTTTTGGTGATGAAGCTAGATGATTGCCAGCCATACTTGGTTTTGGTCGGTAAAGGATGGGTATAAGGGTGCAACCTTCAGAGAATGCCTGTTTGTTCACAGTGTTTCTGCATTCAGGAAAGCAGACTATGCTTCCCAGTGTTGGAAGTTGGAAGGAGACAACAGGTAGAGTACCGTCTTTCTAATAGATTAGTCCTCCAAGTCTGTAGCTGCTTAGTGTTGAATTGGAAAGAAACCAAGGTATCCAAAGAAAAAACCTCAGAGATGCTTTTAAGACAGCTTAGAAACAAGGGGAGTCCTGTAGGCTCCATTTCTTGTTAGTATCTGGTAGGATCTGATGCTGCCATTTCTCCCTGTCCCCAGATGTTCAGCTTTCAAGAGCATCTTCCTCTGCTCTCATTTTTCACTGCTTCTGCTTGCCAAAGCAGTAGCAGGACTTTGTCTGTCATCTGAGGATGGTGAAGGACTTACTTTGAACCTTCTGTGGAGTGTGGTTTGTGTTTGGAGTTGGTGGAATTGCACTAAGGATGTTTTTCTGGTACCTGGAAGCAAAATTAAAGAAAACAGGTGATGCTGAGAGACAAGGATTAGCCTAGTGCGGGGAAGAAAAGCTCTGGCTGCAGTTCCAGTGCTGATGGAGTCTTTTTGTAAGGAGCTCTGAAGGGCAATAAACTTATGCATGGCTAATAGCACATGCCCAGGGACTGGACTTGGTTTTCTTAACACAACTTTTGCTTCCCTGCAGAAAGCTGAGCTTGAGCATTGCTTGGGATTGCCCCAACCCATGTGCTGGACCTTGCACTCGGCCATGAAGTTCAACAAGGCGAAATGCAAGGTCCTGCACGTGGGTTGGGGCAATCCCAAGCACAAACACAGGCTGGGCAGAGGATGGAATGCCAGCAGCCCCGAGGAGAAGGACTTGGGGGTGTTGGTGGATGAGAAGCTCAACATGAGCCAGCAATGCACACTCGTAGCCCAGAAATCCAACTGCATCCTGGGCTGCATCAAAAGAAGTGTGGCCAGCAGGTCGAGGGAAGTGATTCTGCCCCCCTAATCCCCTCTCGTGAGACCCCACCTGGAGTACTGTGTCCAGCTCTGGAGTCCCCAACATAAGAAGGACATGGACCTGCAAGTCCAGAAGAGGGCCACAAAGATGATCAGAGGGCTGGAGCACCTCTTCTATGCAATACAGCTGAGAGAGTTGGGGTTGTTCAGCCTGGAGAAGAGAAGGCACTTGGGGAGACCTTATAGCGACCTTCCAGTACCTAAAGGGGGCCTACAGGAAAGATAGGGAGGGAGTCTTTATCAGGGAATGTAGCGACAAGATGAGGGGTAACAGTTTTAAACTGGAAGAGGGTAGATTTAGATTAGATATTAGGAAGAAATTCTTCAATATGAGTGTAATTAGACACTGGAACAGGTTGTCAAGAGAAGTTGTGGATGCCCCATCCCTGGCAGTGCTCAATGCCAGGCTGGATGGGGCTTTGAGCAACCTGGTCTAGTGGGAGGTGTCCCTGCCCATGGCAGGGGGGTTGGAACCAGGTGACCTTTAAGGTCCCTTCCAACGTAAACCATTCTGTGATTCTATGAAACCTGCATGAGGCAGGGAGAGGTGGGAAGTCAATCTGCATGAATGAGGTAATAGGCATCAAGAGAAGTCCCAGTGGTGGTGTTCTCTGCCAGCTTCAGGGTGTGAAAGCTTCCAAGTTCAGAGCTGGATCAGAGAGGTCTTTTCCAGAGTTTTGGTCCCTACTTGGGACTGACAGGAGGAGCGTGAGTGGGAGAGGAGAGAGGCTGCAGCCGCTGAGCTCTCAGCCCCAGTGGACCCGTTGACTGGTTCCCCATGTGTCTGGGTGGAGCATGAGCAGATTGGCAAGGATGGCCAGCCACCCCTCAGGCGGAGATGGAAGAGGAGGAAGCTTCTCACTCATCTATGTGGATGGGATGATCCCCTGGCACAGCGGATCCTCTAGCAAAGGCAGATCCCCCAGAGCAGACAGATCCCGCGGCACCGGCAGATCCTCTATCCAATGAAACGTCATTTGTGCAGCCTGTTAATTCTTACTGTGTTTGGACACCCCAACCCATGCTTGACAGAAGGGGACATGGTTCCCAACCAGGACCCTTTTGCCTTTGCTTAGGCAGATGAGGGGCACTGCCGTGCATCTCGCCTGTGGTCAAAAGTAAGAAAGCACAGTTTGCATTACTGAAGCTGCAGGGAGCAGCCCGGAGAGCTGCTGGCGGCCATCGTCCCCTGCCAGAGCATTTGACAAAGGTTGTTCACATCCCATCACAAGTGTCTCCATTATGACCTTTCATTCCCCACCCAGCACAACCCAGCGGGAATCCCACTGGGTCGAGTGGCTTTGAGCTGTTTGTGCAGAAAATCTGCTTTGGGAACATGGGCCAGGGAGGAGGAGAGAGCTCACAGAGACTGAAACACTTTTTCCCCTTCCCATGAGGTGTTAAGCCCATCCCAGGCAAGAGCTCAAAGATGGAGGTGACCATCCTGTGCTGCTCCATGTGTCTGTCTCTGTCCCTTCATCTGTCCAAAGCCGAGACACAAAACATGCTTCACTTTGCGGTGCCGGACACTGCCCAGCCTGGCTGGGAACAGGCAGCTTTGCGGAGATTGATGCAGGTTGATGCGTTGCTGTTCCTACACCTACTCATCGCTCCACTCTGAATGCTGACGGCCTTCAAAGAGCCTTTCATGCTCTGGGTTTGTAGATGGTGCTTGTTTTGCAAGTAATTACACATTTTTTAATCTTAGTTACCCCCAAAATAAAAATGAAAGACTTGGCTTGATGTCCTTCAGCTATTAAATAAGTGAGGGGTGGGGAAGGGATCCTGAGCTATCAAACAGATATTCCTAAATGCCTGACAGTCTAAGTAAGGCATTTGAGATGCATCTGCCTTGCATGGACTGTGTGGAGCAGATCGACTGCCTGTTACAAAATAGGAGCCTGCCCAGAGCCAGGAGGGTTAGCGCCCACAGACAATCACGATTTTGTTTAATTTTCTGCTGATTCCTCTTGTCCCTGCTTTCACCTCCCACCCCACCTCACCAGCACCTGCTGATTTCTTCCCCTGGTTGCCATTTCTTGAGAGGGGATCTTCACACCTGAAGCCAAATCCTGGCTTAAAGATCAACACTCCTTGCCCTGTGTCTGAACCCAGAAATCCCTCGTTCCCTGGACCAACTCCAGGCTTTTCAATAAACAGGGGAGAGAGGAGGAGATGGAGAGAGACTGTGTTTGCTGGAAGCACCAGCCCTGACTTCCTGTGCAGGAGTTCATGCTAGATGTGAGGGATTGATAAAGCAAATTTATTTTTGCCTAAGGGCCAAATCCTGCTCTCGTTCACCCTCTTCCAACCCAACCAACTTGAGGAGCAGTGGGGAGAAGCTGTGCACCAGAGGGGCATCTCCTTTACTTTAACTATGTCATATTTGACCGTGACATAGGCTGGTTTTGCTTTCTAAAAAATCCCATTTAATCAGCGTTGTCACCCCACGCTATAGCCCCATTTCAACACTGCTCAGCGTGAAGCCACCGGATGGCTGATGTCAAATCAAATCCCAACCCAGGGGAACCAAGATGCAACCTGCTCTTGGCTGGTTGTGTCTCTCTCCTCTCCCCAGTGCTGGCTGGATGAGGCCCCTGGAGCCCTTCAGCAGAGGGAGAGGGGAAGGGCAGCCGGAGCAGCAGCACCCAGCACAGTCTCAGCTCTTCCCCAGCCGCTTGGAGACCCTGAGACAAATTTCACTGGGAGGACAAAAAAACATGTAGGAATATGTTGTGTGAAAAGTCCTTGGAATCAGCCATTTCCATCACACTGGAGCCTTCCAGAGCCAAGCAGGGTCAGACGAATGAGCCTTGCCACTGGATACAGCTAACAGGGCTTGGTAACATCCATATCTGGGCAAACCGTTCCCACAGGTGATGGTGATGGAGCTACTGCTGCTTCCATCAATGTCTGTGGGGAAGAAGGGACACGTCAGGCTCTCCTTTCCCCTCCCAGCTCGATACTTCTGCTTTAATCACAGACAAATTGTATTCTTTCAAAGCACGATAGGAGTGTCAGTTCATAGGAAGAGGATGGATTGTGCAAGTAAACTAGAGAACCAGGAAATTTCCAAGGTCAGCATTACACTGAGGTCCTGGGTAGCATTCAAAGCCATGTGCGATGTAGAGCTAAAAAAAAAATAAAAAAAAAAAAGGCAAGTAGAGACATAAACTTGTTGGGAGCTCTTCCAAAGTGTATTCAAAGCATCAGCTGGGAAGCCATTAAATGGTCCCTTATCTAGCCATGAGCGTATGAGAAGCTGAATACAACAGAGTAGCCATCGTAGGTGAAATACAAACATATGGATGTAAGCAAAAGCTCTCACTGGGGTGGCTTAAAAGTGCTAAGCAGCATCACGCGGCATAGCACGAGGATTACCTTCTGAGCTGGTAAGACTCATGCTGATGTTCCTTAGTGCAGCTCTCCCTTTGGTGGCTACCACCCAGCACAGACACAGAGTCCAGCCTTCAGCTGGTGACAGGGACGGGCTGCAGCAGGGGTGGCCCATGGGGTGTTCAGTCCCGTGACAAGGAACCTCCCAAGCCACGGTGAAGCCGGGTATGTAGTTTCCCCCAGCAAGTTTGCAGCTAGAAACGATGCACCATTGACCTCCTCCGTGCTCTAAGAGTGGGACCCAGGAATGATGCTGTGATGATCCAGGTGACGCCCCCAGATGAAGTGAACTACTTGGTTTATTTTTAGCAGTCGTGAAGTAATCGAGGAAGACAAGAATGTAACATATAGTCAGTGGCTCAATGCATACTTTATGATGCAACTTCAAACTGTTAGAGAATTTCTGAGATTTGCAAGTGCACTTTAAACAATAACTTAATATCCACATTAGAATTTTGTTTTTCTCAATTTCCTGCTTCGTGCACTTATTTCTAATGCCATCCCTTCTTAATTCTCCTTGGTTTTTTAACTAAGACAGAGCAATAATATTTCCATGGCGAAACAAAGCAAAAGTGGCCCCAAGAAGCACAGGAAGACCACTGGGAAGTGCTGCTGTGAAGGGACAAGAAAACCCAGCAGGGTGAAGGATGCTCATGTCCACATCCGACAACGGCACAACCCTTTCTTTTTCAGCAGATACAGCTTAAACCACAACCCTGTGTTTCAATAAGGTAGAGCACATTGCCAGGGGGACAAAGAGATGATGGGGAGAGAGGAATTTAGGGTTTTTTTAAGACCTCTTAACTCCTCTGATACCTTAGAGGTTGGGCCTCCTTGGCCACCAAAGGAGGAGGGCTCCCAGTCTTGGGGCTTTGGTCAACGGTGTGCAGGGACACAAAGTCCCTTCTAGGGGGTTGCACGCATCTCTCGGTCTCCCTTGTGCTGCCGAAGCAAACCTCCCCACTTTGGAAAATGAGGCGTGTGTATAGCTGGGGGGAGGATGAGACGTAATTTTTGAAGAGATATTGGGCTCACTTATGAAATTATTGTTTCAAGCTTCCTCAAATGGAACATAACGAAGGTAGCATCACTCTGATTTTCAGGGCAACGCCTTAGCCATGATTCTCGCTCGGCACCCCGGGCTCTCCTTACATTTCCCTCTGGCTCCCTGAGAGGGAGGTAAGCGTGCGGGAGTTCAAGAGTGCAATGAGTGAGCCAGACCACCCGCTCGCCGGGCCGGCCCACCTCCCCGGCAGGCGATGGAGAGCCGCAATCACGGCAGCACTTCTGCTCTGCAGTCTAGCCACAACCGTAGCGGGGGGCAGGAGTGCACATGATCAACGAAATTGCACCGTTCCCACGCGGAACAGACAAAGCACAAGCACCGAGATGTTCGCGGCGGAGTTCACATCTCAGCGACTGGAAGATTGCTTTGTCAACAGCAACCGGATTGCCGGCCGGCGATGTTTCCAGCGTGAACATTGAGGGGAAAGGCTATTTAATTGCTGCAGCTCGAGCCCAAAGATGAAATGCAGAAGCGAATTAAAATTTCTGTGGTAACCGCTTAATGAGCGAGGCTGATAATCAAAGGTTGGGGTGTAGCATTTCTGCTGCATTTAAACAGCACAGAAGTCATCTGCAATCCGCCAGTACAAATGCAAACAACAACTTCAAAGAGCAATGGCATCTTTTTTTTTTTTCTTTCTCCCTGGCTAGAATCTCTATATGCCTGTGTACGCTTTGTAGTGTTTTTTCTATCATGACAATTTAATTTTTTGTTTGCTTTTTTAAGGGAGGAAAAAAACCCTTTTTGCTTTAATGATATTCACCATGGTGAACTTAAAAGTGGGTTACAGAAGCGGAGTCTGGCATTTTCTGTTTGCACCAGTCAGTCGCTAGTGATTGATCTCAGAAGCCAGGCTTCATTTTCTAAGCAAAATAAGCTGCAGTTGGCAAAACCTGATTAAAGTGAGTGGAGTTTTATCTGATGTGGCTGTTGCCACTCATTTCAGCGTAATGTCTCTCTTTTCAACTACAGAGGACCTGCAGAACACAGAACAAAAAGTACGCATCAGTTTATAATGCACTCTTCTAAAAGTTTAAGTGTTCCTAATAGGCCATCAAACTGCTGGGAAACCAGCATGTGATGGGTACGTCGGGCACGTAGAATAAACTCCGGATATAACTCTTGCCGAGTTTGTGCCGTCATCCTTAGCCAGAGGTCTACCACAAGAGAAGCCGCTAGCCGGACTGACGCTACCATTAAACCCATGGCGCAAAAAATGCTAGCAGTGATCATGAACTAAGTATTAAAAAAAAAAAAAAAAAAAAAAAAAAAGAGGGTTCTTGACTTTGCTTCCTGATTTTGGAGCCTTTAGGGCATAGTAGACCCATTGTGGCTTCTCCCTCTAAGAGTATGAAGCCTGAAAACACTTGAGATCCTGACATAACTAAGCCACGCCAGCATTCCCTATTCTGCTCACTGGGAAGGGCTGGCATCGCTCTGTAGTACTTCCCAACAGACGGAAGCATTCCTTTTCCTCTCATTTCTGAGGAAGGAGAGACAGCGAGAGATGTGAGAGTCGGCGAAATTACATTTGAAGAGGTGCAAATATAAAACTGACAGGCTTGGAGACAACACATTTCCTTCGAATGGCTATTTGCAGAGCAGCTCCTCTGCGAGATAACTAATGGCATGTGAAAAGGTCCTATGCACAGAAAACAGTCTGTCATGTTAAAATAAAGAGCTCTGAAGCTGTGAAGTCTGGCATAGCTGTAAAAATAACTTTCGCTTGGGAGGGGAGGCTGGGAACCCCGCGGCTCCCCATTCTTTTCAAAGACAATACCCAGTGCCGCAGCAAGGAACACGGAGGCTACCGTAGCTCCTACAAATCTCCACCAAAACCTTAATTTAAATTACTATTGAAGATTAAAGGCTAGCGTAAGCCTACACTCCCTTGCAACCGCATTAATTATTAAGGCAACACGCAGAGCTCTGTAATTGGCTCCTGTCTGTTAGCACAGCGCTGAGTTTATAGGTTACGGTGGTGGCAGAAGGATGATGATGATGATTACATAGGATTTCTGGGTTTGCTGGTTTGGGGGAGAGGTGTCTTCGAAAATTGGAAGCAAAGTTAGGAAAAATCAGGGTGCCCTTTCCATAGCAGAGGCCAGGAGGGAGGAGGGGACTAGCTGTGGGGGAAGCAAGGACGCAGTGCTGAGCTCCCCCTGCTAACTGCACCCCAAAAATAAATGGTGACGCTGCTGGGAAGTGAAGACATGGCACCACCACCCCACCCACCCAAATGAAAAAAATACCCTTTCCTCCTACCCCTGGCAAAAAAAAAAAACCAACCCTGGTTCTGCTCTGCATAAACATTAGCCACTGTGGTAGGTTTTATGCAGCTATAATGTTGTCTCGCTTTCATTTGATTTGTTTTTATTGGGAAGTTCTGTCCCATCCACCAGCCAGAAACCGGACAACTCCTGCGAGGGACCTAGCTCTCATTTCACCAGTCCTGGTGAAAACTTCGAAAACGCAACCCCCAAGAGACATAAGAGGAAAAGGGAGAGATCTGTGGTACCGCCAACACCTCTGCCTACAGATCCGGGGAAGAGTGGGACGGGAAATTATTCCAAGAAGCTGGAAGCCAAGAAAGAGAGTGGACAAGGTGCCTCTGCCTGGGAGAAGGAAAGAAAAAATGGAAAGTACTGTAATCATTCTAGAGTCGTTTAAATCTGAAAATTAAAGACAGCGGTGGAGAAACCGGCACCGGTCACTTCACCCCCTCAAGTGGCTGGAGAAGGGGTCACGGCAGCAGGCCGTGGGCACGCCATGCTGCGTCCCCTCAGCAGTGGATATCATGATGACTACAACGCCATTAAATTGTCAATCAAGTTTAATGCATCATAAAGAAGTAAAACTACATTGGCATATTTAAGACAAACACTTGTTTTTTTTTCTATGCACACTATCCACTGGACAGTCCCCTTTTCAAAATAACTACTTTTAACAGTCCAAGACACTTCTTCAGAAATTCTTCACATATTCAACCTTCCACACTTTTCCTTTTTTTTTTTTATTTGTCTGAGAAGGAAAAAAAATCATTAAACCTGAAAACATTTACATTGCAAGCCACATTAGAATGCATAATTGGCATACAATAACCAATGTATAACAATTGTGTTTTACTTAGTTCACTTTGTTCATCAATAAAAGAATATAAAAATCTTGTTCAACCGAGTGTTGTGTATTAAAATAGATTTGTATAGTACTGCACAGTTTCTCCCGGAGTTGTGAAAATGGTTGAAGGGACCATGTGCTGCCTAGTGATGGGCGACGGAAAAAGCCAGTCCCTCATGGTTCTTTTTATTTTTCTAAAAAAAAGATATTCGGCACCATGTGATATGCTGATGCGAGAGACTAGCCTTGTGTCGTGCTCGGGTGGCTTCTCGCTTTCCTTAAGTACCTGTTGTGCTAATTGACGGAGAACTCATAAACAACAGAGACGATGGCATCTGGGGGGGTTGTGTGCGTGATGTTGAGAAAAACCGGGGTGCCCATCACTACCTTCCCGGGCAGGCCGCAGGGTGACCGGGGGGGCCTGTGGCCTACGGGGGGGGCCAGGCGGACCCTTGCAGTATCAGGAAGACTAGCTAGTGAAACAAGCAGGCGCGCTGGGATTTTCTCAGGCTAATGCTAAACGCTTCCCAAATGTGCTAAAATCCAACAAAATATCAAAAAGGAATCAAGTTTAAAAAGAAAAAAAACAAAATCAGCAAACCCTTTAAATTTTCCACGGCCTGTCCCTCCCCCAGAACTCTTGATATCATCCAGTATGAGAAACAACCCCTTGAGGCAGAGTTGTTTTTTTTTTCCCCTCTACCATTTCAGCAGATATTTCTGCAAGCAAAAAATAAAAAATAAAACATAAAAAAAATCACGTTACATATTTTTAACAATAAAAATGCAGTACAAAAATGTAAAGTTATCTTTTTGGCATATTATCTGTACTGGCAAGAAACAAAAAACAGAATACTTATTTGCTTTTTTTCTTTAAAAAAAATTCCAAAATTAACTAAAAAGAAAACCCCCAAAATAATCTCTTTAAAAAACAAAACCCAACCTGCCAAAGATATCCAACTATTGTGGTTTATGCTAAATCTTGCACAAAAACTCCATGAGAAAAATACACCGATAGCAAAATAAGTAAAAAGGACCTGCAAAAAAGTAAGGAGTTTTACAGTCATACTTTTTTAAATACTTCGGAACGCATATACAGAAGCATCAGCATGAAAATACTTCAATATTTTACTAGAAACGCTAACTTCATACAGTTTCTTTATTTAAATATCTGCAATTCTCAACTCTAATAATACTGGAAAAAAAAAACGATCTTTTGTTTCGAAGGCTTTGTGAGTGTCCGCGACGCCGTTCTGGTCAAAAGCGGCCCCATCTCCAGGTCACCTGAATCAACGGGGCCAACTTTGTTCCTCTGATAAGAATCCATGTCGAGTCCTAAGTAGTTCAGTTTCTGGTTATCTCACCGACTTCCCTCCCACACATAGCTTTCAGCCCAACTACTTCTCTACTAGCTCACTAACTCTTTGCATTGAAAGTTTTCCCCTTAAAGCAGAACTGGAAACCCGTCTGCTGCCCACAAAAGGATATCCCGCTTCCTATCGGCCATACTTTTCCTCTTCATCCTTAGTCATAAATACATTAAGGCCAACATAACAAAAAAAATCTCATAAGCACTGAAGGTCTCGGCAAATACAAAACCGCAGCACAACCCGCTCCGTGGGAACCTGCTGCCACAGTGACCTACAAACTGGACTGATTGGTTTGCAAGTTTCTACGCGTATCAAAACTGAGAGTGTTCCTCCTCTCCTTTGTTTCAGTTTAATCTCTCATCTGCGCATGTGTATAAAGTTTTTTCCCCCCTTCTTTCGCTCTCTCACAGCCGGCTCTGTCAGTTGTTACCCTGTGATTGCTGCAAGGCTTTGTGCATGGCAGCGGAGGCAGAGGAGGGTTTGATCCAGGGGACAGTTAGCAGGGAGGAGGTGGTGGTGGTCGTCATGGTAACCTGAATCATCTGCTCGTTTTGTATCAGTCTAATGAGGGTTTTGAGACGTTCCAGTGATGACTGAGTCCCTTTCTGCTGGGCCAACAGGCTGGTTTTTAGCTCTAAGCATTTCTGTCAAATAAAGAGAAGGGGAGAGAGAAGGGAAGACTGAGAATACATTCAAATTGGTGTCAAACATCTCTCCAAACATCCTTTTGTGTCTTGAGTGCACGTCCTGCTCAAAGGAAGTATAGTCTCCTTTGGGGATAGCAAAACCACAGCTTAACGAATGGAGTAATCACCAGTGCTGCATACACTGCAGCAGCTGTCTAAGGTAACAACATTCATCCCAGTCCAAATGCGTTCAGAGGACGTTTCCAACCTCATCCTGTAGACAGCCTGGCAGAAATGCCTTCTCCAAAGAGAGTGCTGGCATGGGATTGTAATAGCTGTATTACTGGAAAGTACCGAAGGCACCAGTGTGGTCTTAAATCTTACCAAAAGGCACTGATAAACGCTTGAGGGATAAACCTCACCCTGACGCATTTTGTATGTGTCACACATTTTAGGGAGTCAGTGCTGTGAAGATAAGTTGATCTCTCTAAACATGATGTCAATATCTTTCTGGCAGAAAACTCGATCTAAGACACTACTGTTACACCACTGCAGTCACAAGAAAGTCTTTTTCCTCTGGGGTGGCCAAACTGCACCCCACAATCACTTGAAACGTTTCATACAAATCCACATGAAAATGAACACGACAGCAGAAGCCAAAGGCATCCCAAATCTCCCTCTTAGCATCACAGAATCCTTTAGGTTGGAAAAGACCTTTAAGATCATTGAGTCCAACCGTAAACCTAACACTGCCAAGTCCACCACTCCACCATGTCCTTAAGTGCCACATCTACATGTCTTTTAAACACCTCCTCTTCTCCAAGAAGAGATAAGGAAGCGCCACTAATTCTCCTTTCCCTCCCCAGCTCGATGCTGCTGCAGGTAACATCCCATCCTAAGTGCTATCAACTGGCCTGCAAGGGACTATGCGACAGACCAAAAACCTGAGCCTGCCTGCTATACAGAAAGGGACGGTGGCCTCTCTAGTATCTGAAACCGCCTGTTTTCCTTCTCCCAGTGGGCCCAGGGGTCTGGCAAAACTGGTTACTTGTCTGCAGATTGCTCCTCCTTGGCTATGATCCGGACTGCCTGGGGTGGGGGGCAGTCTCCAGTCCTAGGGAGGCGGGAAATGCTCACTTGAAAGTCAAGTTGTTTGAAAAGCAACCACGTGGAGCTGCTCAGAGGTTGGATTAGACAGGTGAAATCTCAGGCGAAGGATAAATCATGTTCTGTTTTTACAAAATAATACCATTCCACCTGTGGTGTGTATAAGAGTGTTCTCTTTAACGTAAATCTCTGTTAAGGCAAATGTCAGAAATGAAATTGCTCTGTGCTGAAACACCTTTAATTGCTTTTCTCCTTTCAAGTGGATATATCTCCAATAAATATAATCATCACCTGATATTACCATTTAAATAAGACAGAGTTGCCCACTGAAACAATCTGATTCTGCTTAGGTAGAAATCTTACTGATTTTGGAAGCCCTACATACAGCTGGTAGCTGACTGCATCCCCAAATGCTTTCCTTTTTCTGAACACCTCATCCCACTGCACTCTCCTACCTACTAAAGATACTCTGTACCCCAGTCACTTCATACACATGTGTGTTTCCATTAGTGCTGATGGTGGCTTACAGGGAATATTCCCCACTGTGATGTCTTTTAATAAGTTATTGCTTTTCCTTCCACTCTATTTTAAATGTGATAAATATTTTAACATGCCTCCTCTGGATAACTGCAATGGTAAAACAAGTAGTGACCAGTTACTCCTGCGGCTGCCACTTTGATTTTTCCAGGGTAAGGAAGTTTCAAATATTTATTGAGACTGCCATGCAAGCTAACAGCTACCCCTTAAGAGTGGGCCAGAGGTGAGGTAGTCCCAAATTAGTTCCTTCACCCATGGAGGACAGGAATTATGGTTTTGAACTCAGCCCATTCATTGCTGCCAGAGACTGGTCCTCAGCACAATATGTGCAGGAGACATCTCCAGCCAACACTTAGCTTTGAAACGAGTTCACAGAGAAAATGATTGTGAATCCATTTCCAGTCATGGAGAGGTTGTTAGAACATTCAGCCCCTAAAACAAATAAAGATGGTTATTTCTACCTGATCTCAAGAGTTCTGAGCTAATGGGCAAGCAGCTACCACTGGAGGACATGCTTGTGACTAAACTTTTCACCTGGCGAATGGAATTGCCTTGAAGTCACTGGGCAGATCAGAGTTGTGTATAGCACTAGAAGGAAGGTAGCCATGACTATTTTGTTTTTTGGGGTTTTTTGTGTGCAACAGGAATTCAGGTGATTTTTCCTCCTCAGCCTGCCAAAGCAGCTTGCTTTTGTGCATAAAGGAAATCCACGTTTTTCCTCAGAGAGAGAAACACATTCACACTTGAACATCAGTAGCTTGGGAGCATAAATCATTTTCTAGCCACAAAATATCAGTTTTTCAGGCATGAATTCTTTATAAACATCTCTGCAGGAGACTCTGTGTCCCCAGTCAGGTGTCCTACCTTCACTGCATTGTTGAGAAGTCGATCTTTTTCTTCTAACTGTCTACGCTCACTCTTCAGCTCACTGCTTCTCTTTAATAACTTTCGCTTCTCTTCTTCTTTGACTGCAGAACAATAACATTAAGGATGCAGAAGTTAAGAAAAGGACATATGGCAAAACTGTGCACTTGACAACACGAAGCAGAAGCATGTATTTTGAATGGCGAGTTTCAGGTCTCACTAGCCTTTTGTCAGCATGTGCAGCCAAATAAATCTGGAGTTTCTGCTTGCACGCATGTGTCTATGTCAACGGCTAGCACACAGGACAACCCTAAAGCTATACCGCACCTTTGAAATTAATTAGAATTAATCATTGGATGACATGTGGTCCTGGAAGTCTCCAAGAAAAAGGTGAATAGTAATAAAGAACAGGTCAGTCACCTGGAATGGCAATAGTTCAGCAACCCTGGCTGAAAAGCACTATCGTAATGGTACCAGACCTCTGCAAAGCTCCTTACAAATATGATCTAATGCCCCAAACAGCCCATTGTAAGAGCGCAACAGGGAACAAAAAAAGAGGAATGGTCAATGCACAGATATCATACAACATCTGATACTAATGACTGTGATACCAAATAATACTGAAACAATTAGGAGTGGATATTGCTGTAGCAGCTGAGACATCAGTCTGGCATTGTACTACACACCCAATTACATGGCTCTGCCTAGCCTGACTGTGTCTCTTCACCTCCCAGCCTGATACGATTCTGCCTCAAAACTCCTTTTCAGCACTGTCCCCAGCAAGGCACCACTTTCATGATAGCCTCTTCCATGGAGTGAAGTTCCTGAGAGATTATCTCAGCATCCTCAAAGAGATAAGGTAGCGAAGAAGCAGACCGAGGGGAAGGGGAGAGAAAGTGACCTGCTGTTCCTAGCTACAGCCTCTTATGGCCCTCTTCTTAATAATGCCATGACACTTGGTAGCATTACACTACCACTTTAATATTAGTGCCATGAAGGACTCAAATGGCATCATCACCTGTCACAAGCAGGGAATTCCTTGTCAATAGTTATGTTAATCCCTACCTGTTTTATGAGTAACATAGGAGTGAACAATAGCCAGAGTTCCAGTCCATGGCACATTGTCATCTTTCTTTAACACCTATAAGTCCAGAAAACAATAAAAAAAGTTAGAACTCCACGAAGACACACATTAATGTTTTTCTTCCTCCAGCCTCACAGCTCTGCAGGACCAGATCTAGGGTCCTTGTCTCAGAATTCACGAGCTGAAAAGTAACGAGAGAATAATTTGAGTAGCAGTATCCATTGGGGCTTACTCCTTTACACATCGCTATAAACAGCACTACCAAACAGTGCTAAAAGGGGGTTACAAATCCTGCGTTTCTTGTTGCCATGGCCAGAAGACATTCTTCAGCCCCTGACAAGCAGATCTCCACATTGTCAGGATTGTTGTCTACTGAGCATGGGAGAGGCTGTTGGTCCATATGAAAACATGACTGCGCATATCTAACCATGGGCTGCTCTGCTCTCTGCAATTGCATGCTAGAATTTCTCTTGACATTTTCAAGGGAGCATAACAGTGATCTCAATGCTAAATACAAAGAACTCTAAGGCACAAAATCTAAGCCTCCACTCTACAATTTAGTGACGCTGTACTGTTTTAGTAATTGTTTTCCTGTTCATGCAATCAGCATTATTCACAGCAACTAGACAAATTAGCATTTCTGACATGGCTATGATCAATAGCGATGTGTAATAAATGATTTAAAGAAAAGGAAGTGTTCTCCTCACAGCTTTCAGATCCACTGGTGAACAGTGTCTGCTTCTGACACTGTCTCCCTCATCTATAAGATTTACATTACTTGTCTGGCAACCCTACATGCTGGTGGCTTTATTGTAAAGAAGGGAAACAAAGGAAATGAAGAGACATTTCAAAAGGACAAACCTAGCAGATGCGATTACAGGGAAGCTAAGGCACTCAGTGCATGTTCTAACTCTGGTACGATGAAAATACCAGAAACAAATGCTTCTACATGAACCTGTACCTGTACTAAAAACCTCTCAGTATTACTTTAGCTAATGTGGTCCCCTAAGCTGTGACCACAGGTTAGATTAGTTTAGTGGTACACAAATCTGTCTTTTCTTGGCGTGCTACGCTCCACAAAGCTTACCTTCTGTTGGCACTTTGGACAGACCCATACCCCCTTGGGGGCAGTTTTGAGGGGCGGGTCCAAGCAGTTGAGGTGATATGCTCTGGGACATGTGCCACAGGGCTGCAAGTTAACACCACGCTTGCAAGCAGTGCAGTGTTCATCGTGGTGGATCTCATTCTGCAAGAGAAGAAGAGGGATGGTTTGGGTCAAGACAAGCCATTGAGAACTTCTCTCTGGACAGCATTCACAGCCACTATTGCAGCAGACAGGCTCATTCAAACACAAAATCTAATTGTCAAAAGCACCCTGGCCACGGTAGAAGACAGAAATAATGGTGTATGATAGCAAGAAATACAAACAAGCAAACAAACCAGCCAGAAGCAAGTTCCATAAACTGAAACAGATAGAAAAATAAAAACCAACTGATCAAACACAGGAGGGAGTCGAATAATATAGGCAGCTTGTGATGTAGGAATTCACTTGGTTTTGATTATGTGTCACTCCCAACACATGCATCACCATGTGTAGCTCTATTTTGAAACACAGATCAAAGTCAGCATGTGGATCACTTGTCCTTCAAGTCCAAAGCAGAAGGAAGCAAGCAAGGAAAAGTTTCTGGGGAAAAAGCACAGTTCCACGTTTTATGCCCATTGCCTCAACGAGCAGCTAGGAAAACTGGTTGCTCAAGTACAACCTTTTGCTATGTACCCTCTTTTGTGAGCTCCTCTAGAGGGCCCCTCTGTCCCTCTATTCTCCCTGGCACTAATTGTTCTCTGTTCAGACTCTCTCTGACAACCTTTCTCCAACAAGACTGATTAGTACTTTGTCTGAAGCAATATATAAAATGAACTAAGACTCATCAACAAAGTTACAATGTCATGTAGTAAATTGCTATGCTAATCTGGTGGCAACGTTAATTACTCTTTGTATAATTAAGTGCATTTTAATAAAGGAGACACTGATTTTGAAACTCTCATGGCTTGTGAATCATTATAAAAAAACCTGAATTCTCCTAGTGCTTTTCCAGGAAGGAGAATAATAATTTTGTACCTTTGTTAATTCCAAAAGAATATTTTCATTTTTAGGGATATTAATTATAATGTTTCACGATAATTTTAGTCAGACTTATATCCTGAATTCTAACTCAGTCCTGTCAAAAAATTGCTCTCCAAAATATTACTCTTTAGAAATTATGTGCTCAAAAAATCTTAATTTTAACCTCAATGTAAAGAGATTTGATCTATACAAACTAGAATAGTTACTCATTTTTCTTAAAATTTTCATTAAAACCACAAATCTGTACTAGCAATTTCTCAATCAGTGGATTCTACAAAGGGATTAAACTCAAGCCTTGAATAGGAAAGCCCAAGAGTTCATCTCTTTGAAATTCTAACTTAGAGGCTCAAAGATTTATTTAAGTGGGAAATGTTTCACACAAGCAGTGTGAAAGGCAAAGAGAATACTGCAATTTTGTACCTTGACAGAGACTACAATAACCAGAAGCAAGCACTGAATTACACAGGGATGAGAAGGACACTGATAATACACAAATTTTGCTACACATACCTTCCAGAATGGATCCTCATTTGCTAGCATATGAAAAAAGGGCAGAGAACAGATTAGTGGGAAATACATCGCTACCATGAATGCTAGTTCTCAGCTATGGAAGTAATTTTAGTCAAGCTGTGACACAGGAGATCAGGACATTGCCAAAATTAATGCAGGCAGCAAAGAATGCAACAGCAAGCAGTGGAATTAGCATTTGAGATTTAAAAATTTACATTTCAGGAATCCTCTGTCTGAAGATCTGATGCTAAAAAATCATTGTATGAGAAGCACAGACCCTATTTCAAATTTTCAAAAATTTTCAAGTGGACTTCCTCTCCACGTGTCACTAGTCCAAAAGTCTTTCCTAAGGACTTCAGCCTGCTGGGTGATGAACAGTCTGGCCCTGAACCAGCAAGGCACTTAAGTAGGTGCTTAACTTGGAGTATGAAAGTGGTGCCACTGACTTACCGTTAAACACGTTTAAATGTTCGGCTGATTCATGGCCAAAATGGTCAACTACTTGTGTGACTGAGCTTTATGTTATCATCAACTCTTTATCATCAAACTACTCCCACCCAAACCACCAAGATTTTCTGACCTTCTGATGAACCGAGTCTGTAGTGATTACATTCACAGCCTGATAAGAACAAGAACCATCAGAGCTCACTGGAAAGCAGGCCAAGCCTTTCATAAAAATATTTGTGAAATTCATCACACTTTGGTCCAAAAATAAAAAGTGAGAAAATTTTAATGGCTTTATGGAAACCGCACAGTGGGTTGTAATTTTTGCTGCTGATTTGTAAGAGGCTGATGCATGCTGTCCCAGTGACAAACAGCTGATGGAGAGGCCTTTCTTTAGATTAAAGTGGAGACAACCAAGCTGATATTTCTGTCCTTCTTCAGCTCCCTCTCTGATCACAAATGGGAATATAGCTGCCAAAATGTGATCTCTTATATACAGACCAACCTGCTGTTACATGTTCATTTTATACACGTGAAGATGCAGACACATTCACATCTCACACACATGTAAAAAGAGGAACATAAGAACGAAGGAACGGCTTCACCTAAGTTAGACCACAGCCCGGGGTCCTTTGGCAGCATCCAGTGCTGCCACTCATGTGCAGAGTGCAATAACAGGGCCAGCACACACTAAATTTGTCTACTCCAGAAGCATCCTTCCAGACGCTAGCTGTTTATGGGCTTCCCTAACCTGGAGTTTGCATCTTCATTTTTATATTTAACAGCCTTAGACAGATTTTCTTTTTCTTCCATAAATTTGTCTACTTTTTCCAACAATTGTAGCGTCCTTTGGCAATGAGTTCCATAAATAATCACAGACTTATAAAATCTGTAGATGTCACTTCATATACACAAATATACACACAGAGATCCACCATGATACAACACTGCGATTACTCAGGGGATATAGATGTTATTCAGATAAACAGGGGCTTGATAATTGAAGAGTCTTTTCTACAAATGATACATGTCAGGGGATGTGACCTCATTTCAGGTAAGACATTTTCAGATAAATGAATCCTGATTAATTGACATTTTGCTGAAAAATTACAATTGTTCTTCTGCATTTCTGGAAATGACTGTTGTTTCATAGGGATTTTTTTAGTTTGTTTATTTCTCTTTTCAGCTCACTTTTACTAAAAAGTTTTAAACATTTTAAAATATGTCCACTTCTGCCTTCTAGTTGCTGAAAAATTAAACCGAAGACAATTTTTTTAAATGAGTGTTTTACAGGAGAAGGGGCAGTCAGCTCTGCTCTGAAGGCTGACAGGTACACCACTGCAGTGCCAAGCTGTCTGGGACAGCATCTGCCTTCGGTTCAGAGCTTACAGAGCATCTAGCACAACAGTGCCCTGTGCACGTAGCTAATAAACCCCTACAGAGGCAGGGAGTTCTGCTATAAAGAAGCCCAGCTTAAAATTGTCAGAAAATGCAGAATCCTAGCGCACGTTCTGGATGCTGGGAAAACCAAAGATACAGGACTTGAAGAGGAATTAACGATTAAGGAGAGAGAGTGCTGATTTCCAAGCGGCTCGGAGAGAGACGCATCACTGGAGCTCTGTTACCCGCCTACTTCCTTGCAAATGAAATGGCAAACCCATGGTAGAAAGAAGGTCAGAGATATCAAATCCTAACTTAAACAAAATCCACCAAGAGGCTAACAGCACGGCTTGCTAACATTGCCGTTCTCTCCTGGTTTTCCCATGTGCTTACATGGGAAAAAACAAGTGCTATGATAAGACAAATAATAAATTATAATTTTAATTTTGAAGATAAAACTAAGCCAGGAATAATGTTTTTTTCCACTGGGGCTCACATGAGCATGGGCTCCTGCTAAGAGGCATGTCATCATAGCTGTTTACTGTGTAATAACCCCTCTTGTCCTCTGAGACCCTGTGCATTAGAGGCATACGGTAAGTAGGCCAATTGTCTGCATCTACCACACGAAGTTTTGAAGGTAGAGAGAAGCACCACTGTGTTTCAGTTGGTGATCCTGTGGTGCAGGAATTCAAGGCAGGGCCAGAAAGGTGAATCTCAAGCACTAAACATGCACTTGACAGGGATATCAAACCAACACTGAAAAACTGTCAAAACTTCATGTCTAAATTGAAATTATCTCTGTAAATGCTCCTAATACTGAAATAACATTTGGCTTAGAAAAAGGCCTGTCTTCCCTTACCTCCAAGGCACCACAGTAGAGCCTAAGTTATAAAGGCAACTCGAGGGCAAGGACATAACCACATTTCTTTACTGGCTTTCTCTCCTCTTCTGAAATGCAACTCAAACTTCTCACTTTCTCTCTTAAAAACCTACATGGGCCTAGTCTGAAGAATTAAACTGTACTCAATGTTCTTCTTTCACCTCCCACCTCCCAACTCTTTGCCTTCTCTATATGTTGCATGTTTTTCCTGGAATGAGCTTCTTCACATGAGCCAATCATCATCATCCCCAAATGGCTCCTCCGAGTTGTTCATTCTCAAGGCTTTTACCATGAAAATTTCAGCATCTGAAGTTTTTATAGAGACAAGATTGGCAGGCATCTTCAAGGCCATCAAATCTAGATTTATGGCTCCAGCTCTTGGAGTCAGAAAATTTATGTGGTTTTTTGGCCGTTGTTTTTAAAGCAAAAAGTATGGTAAATTTCTAGCCCTTGAGGATGGACAGCAGTTTCTTAAAGCTGATGAAAAGCAGCAAATGAAAAACCCAGAACAGAAATTATTTTTTAAATCCCAATTTTTCTATATATATTTTTAAGCACTTGGGGTTGGCAACACGGACTTCTTCAATCGGTCCTCTCACTGCATGGTGCTTACAGTACTAGAGATCGGACTTTCCACTGATTGCAGAGATTTTGGATCCATTTCTCCACAGTTTTGAACTTTAGCCTTATCCTTCAATTGTATTTGCAGCAAAACCATCTATTTTCACTGCACACTAAAAAGTGCAGGGACCTTACACAAAGTAATGCCCTATGGTACCCTAGCAGTAATTCATATGAAATCCTACTAATAAATATTTAACATGTCATTAGAATAGTAGTATATTCATTTTAAAATATGCTTACCTCTTGTTGAAAGGAACAAGGGGTTATTCAAATAATTTGATGCAAGGCGTTTCCGCTACAAGGGAAAAGAAACCAACCACAGTGTCATTGAAAAGTGCTCTGGTTGTCTCTTCCCATTTCACATTAACAATCGCCACGAGCTTCCCTCATCCAGAGCCAGCTATCCAGAAGCCAGTTCTGTGACTTAGAATATTTGTTGCTAACCCCTGAGGCAGTCACACAAACAGTTGTATTGTTTACCTTTCTAACAATCCTTCATTAGAACAGTTTGATGTGCAGTAGATTTTATTAAAGAGAGAGAAATGGAAACCGCAAATTTTATCGCTTGAGTTCCAGGATATGTTGCAAAGGTCGGTAAGAGCAAGGCAACAGCAACAGTAACTCCAAATCTAGCAGATAAACAATGTCCATAAAGGAAAAACTGTCATAAACTGTTGCTGTGAGATGACATCTTTATTTGCATATATAGAAATGGTGATGAACTTCTCACCTGCAGAAAAGCATCACTACCTTCTGTGGCACTTGCCTACAGTTCCTGGGAACATATTTTGTTTGCAAGCAATGTACTAGGGCCTAAGCAAAAAACTTCTCTTTCAGAAGTAAACGTGTGCGACCTCTAGGAGCTGGCAGTGGTTTCAATCTGCTGAGGTGACCAAAAACTTTCAAACTTGCAAAAACAGACCACTGGAAACCTGACTGAGATGTATAACTAATTTAATGCAGCCCACGGCCAACTTGTCAGATGGTAAAAGCTGTTGGTCAATAGCAAGCTGGGCTTCATTATCAGTCTATGTAACCCCTAATTGTTTCTCTGAGCCATCCAATACTTGTACAACAGGACTGGAAACAGTACCATTTTCCTCCATTAGATATTGTTAGACTCTGCTTGGAGGAAAATTAGAGGGTTTTTGCTAATAAATGATTTATTCTGTGGCGAGTAAACTGTTCTCTTATACACAGGTGCCTGCCAGTCTGTTAATGAATTTTGAATTGATGGTTCTTCCTTCAAAAAATACCCAGCCTGAAACTTAACCCTTTCCTATGCAAAATAAAAGAAAAGCTATGGAGGGTGGGAAAATAGAATGGCATCTCTTTTTTTTTTTTTTTAAGAAAAAAGCTTTGAAAAGAAAAAGCACAACATTCGAGTGAAGACATAAGACCGTGGTAACATTTCTGTAATCAAGGAAGTTAGCATCACCACTACAGATGCTGAGCTCCTGCCGTTTTGAGGGGCGTTGGCAAATAAAAAGTCTAATTTATATGCAATTTCAATTTAAACAATCATGAATTAAAGATCATTCAGTAGACTAACCGTAAATTAAACTGCACCAAAATGCCTGAAATGCCACAAAATACCTCAACTCACTGATTAGCAAATCAATCTGAGCAGCTAATTGATCAGAGAAAAACCATCTGCCTCCATTTTACTTGAACAGCATTCCCCATGGTCAGTACTTAATGACAACTCCTAATGAGGACACAGCTGATCAGCCACAGGACTCTTTCACAGACATTTCTTTCTCCATGCCATCTTTCACTTCAGGATATGCTTTTGAGAATAGATATAATGAGATGTATGAACTAGGGGTGCAGCAGACCTCCTCCATCACCTCCTCCATCCCTGCTCCAAGATAATCGAGTTCCTTGCAAATGCAGACTGTGCCACAAAACTCTGCTGCAAGTATTTAAATAAACTTACCAGGACAAAAAGGTCTAAGAGGAGAGACTACAGATTTAATGCTAGCAAGGCTAAGGTTCCTACTGTGTTAAATACTGGACGTAGGGACATCAGTATTTGCCCTGAAGAGGTCGCTAAAGAAAAGTTGAGGAGTTGTGAAGAATTCAAGTGCCCTGGGCTGCTTTGGAGTATAAAAATCTCCTATACTTTCAAAAAAACCCAAAACAATCAAGCCACTAAGCAGCTTGACTGCTGTGGTGGGTTTCTTCTTAGCCTTATCTGTCTGCTGTCTGGCAACAAACATAGGAATCTGAAATGTTGGCATAGCAAAAATCCTGCATCGCTGGTACCTAAATAAAGAAAAGTCACTTTCTTAAGGCTTAAAGAACTCAGAACACAGAGAAATCTTGCTTAAATGGAGAACTGGCTGCAAATCAGTTTCATTCCTGTATGAAGTTCAAATAGTAACCCCAAAATATGGTGATATTTTAAAGGTAGAATTTTAATATGCTGAACAAATGCCTATATGTCAGTTCAGAAACAAAGAAAAAAACAATTTCAGAAAAAGTTAAGTCTATTTATATTCTGCTTTTACACCAGGTTTGCAATCCAATATTATGTAGAACCAAATTTTGCTACTTCCATAAATGTAACAGCGTAAGCGTAACAGACAACAGAGATTATCCAGTGCATTTTATTTTTAATTATGCATTATTATATTTATTATGCAGGCTTCCATACCCCCTGCAGAGCACACTGATTCTTAAACCAACACATCCCTTTTATGAATATCACTAATAAAAAAAGCAAAGTTCTCCATTTATTATTTGGCACATAGGAAAAGAGAAATAGCAACGCAAGTTTGAACATAATGCAGCACTTCTGTTCTTCAGTTCTGACCTAAAGGGACCATCCGTGTGGGTGAAAGAGTAATTAGGTCCCACATTAATTTAGTCCTTTTGGCCTTTATTAAAAGTAAGATGAATTCTAGTTTGAAGCAAGTGATGTTGTGGGGTGAAAACCTGTTGCTTAGCTACTGACTTGAGATCTTTTCTTTCTTTTCCACATCAATATCTCTTTACAAGTAAATGTGTGGTTCTGCATTCATATATACTTTTGTAATAAGCAGCACTTAAACCTTTTATTGACATCAAATAGAACTGTGCTAAAAAAAGTGAATGATAAAGTACCTCTGTTTCCAAGAGTCCACTGTAGGCTGGATTTGCTGTGCTTCTTCTCTTTCTTTCCTGACGCTTGCTCTGGATTTCTGTAACCATGGAAAGAAACATGAATTGTGTGCTTCTCATTCATCAGGGAAAAATGTAGATTTAACTTGTTAAGCAAGACGCTCTTACCCTCAACCCCTTGGGCTTTGTGTTCAGTTTCAGTTTCTAAAGTATAATTGGGTTGCATCAGCATTGGTATTTGCTGCAGTTCAAGGTTTGACATTAATAAGCTTTTCCTTGTAAGATTTGGAACACAGGCATTTTTTATTTTTTTCCCTCCTCCAAGGTGGATTTCTGCTGCCCTACAAGATTTTTATTATGATCCCTTCAGACACATATTCAGCAAGCATCAACAGAGAGCTTTCAAAATACTATCAATGTCTGCTATTAACAAAAATGAAGCATTTAAAGCAGTTAAGCCTTGTAATTCCTATCAGATGAAAGAACAGAGTTCCTTTTAAATTTAATTTACATTACTTTTCCTCTGCAAAGGTTAGAAAAAGCACGGTCAGAATGGCATGCCTAGATTCAGTTCTAACTAGGGCGTGATGATTTATCCAT
Source organism: Anarhynchus alexandrinus (assembly GCA_008711295.1). NCBI lineage: Eukaryota > Metazoa > Chordata > Aves > Charadriiformes > Charadriidae > Anarhynchus > Anarhynchus alexandrinus. Next base: position 2,341,038 of record VUYV01000084.1, on the reverse strand, counting down.
CCAAAAATATACAACTTCACAATCCTGAGCATGCAAAATGTTGTTATGAGCCATACATGTATTTGTGTCACTGGAAACAGCAGCGCAAAGATAGGCTCATTGAATTGCAGTCCTGTTTGGAAAAGGGTGAAACACAAGAGAACTCCCTTCCACTAAATGGTACCACCTATTCAAAAAGGTACTTGCTGAGGACTGCATTTAGCAACAATTAGTCACATGCATCCTTCTGTAAACACACACAGAAAGAGTGAGCGGATTCCTGGCTGGCTGAAATCTGCAGATTTAATGCTACTTTTATCTGAGCTAGGATTTTGTTTCCGTCAGATGGAATTTCTTCTTCCAGCTCTTGATGTAAGTTCAGAATGGTGAGATTATTATCACCATGTATTTTAAAGCCTACTTTTTATTTTGATAATAAAGTAAGAGCAAGGAGAGCCACCCAGTATCCATCCCATGACATGAAGTGTGCACAGCTGGGCTGGTGCTCTATTCTAAAATGTTTCCTACATGAATATTGTAAGGCAAAGTTTAGATTCTGCACTGAGGTGCCAGAGGGATGTTATTAGTCTATGTGTCCCCACAATGGTGATACCTCCATTCTGTCTTACTCGAAGTAAATCTCTCAGAACAAGAGGAACTGGCACGAGCACCAGTACTTCAGCCCAGAGGACCAGGAGTACACCCAACAGAAACTCAGGACACCATCTGGTTCTGCAGAAGGTCTGGCATCTTCCATCAATGTCTAAGCTAGAGAGGCCTATCTCAGAACATCCTCAGTGCCAGAAAATGGCCTTCAGGATACTGAGCCTATCTTCCATTTGCAATCCAACAGTAAGATACAGTCCAGCTTTCAGGATGTTTACAATGCACGGGAATAGGATTTCCAACACACAGTTCTGGGTTCCAGGCACCCTTTCCAAATGTTGATCACTTCCCCACAGAGTAAAAGGGGCCACATATCACTTTAAGTGTTGTTACAGTAAATGGTATTAGTATTGTTGGTCATGTCTTAGGCACTGTGTCTGTAGAGACAAGGCAAACGCCCTGCATGGATTTTGTACTGCCCTCAGTTCCAAGATACTGATTTGTAACTTTTCATTCATAAAGGACTATTGGCTACGCCTCCACTTTTGGAGTAGTAGATTTATCAGAAGGAAACTGGATAGACAAGAAAAACAGAAGAGCAACTACTTGCACATTCTGGCTGGGTTTTCCCACTGGCACAGGAACATGTCACCTCTCATGCTCAGAAGGTGTCTTCCCCTAGGGCAATTCAAAGAGTACAGACAGGTCTGTATTCACACCTGACATGAGCTAGACATATGCTGCCATGTGACTCAAGGAGCTATGCAGAATCTCTTTACCAAGAAACGTGTGATCCGAGGCTGCACCGAGACGTGTGATAAACACCATGGCTGCAACCACCGCCAGCATCTTGTTAACATCCTCAGTGCTACGCAGACTCCAAACTGGAGGATCCTGTATGAGTAACAGTTCTGTCCCACTGTGAAAAGTATTTCCTACAAAATACTTGTCCGGCTATGCTGAAACTGCCATCCTGAAGCTTCCAAACCCTTTGGCACCCTCTGAAGGGAATCAGGCCTCACCAGCAGGGTAAGTGCTAGACACGGATCCAGTAACCTGCCACAGAGCCACTGGAAGAGAGATGGTTGTTCTTGATGTCAGCATCAGTTCTTGTAAAGGGAATGCTATCAAGGCCAAAAAGTGCGAGAGATGTTACAACAGAGGAACCATGTGCCTTGATGCTGGCAAAGAAATGGAGGAAGCGGACCTCCGCTGACCCTTTACTTCGGTCTCAACAGTGTGAGCCGGAGCCATGCTGCTTGCAGCCAGGCTCAGTAGCCCACCCTACGTGGTCAGTGAATCCAGGGCTTGCAGCACCTCAACACCCTTGTGGCAGTGTAGGGAAAAAGCTGGAGTTAGGGCAGCCCAGGCTTAGTCTTTCAGAAGTGGTCACGGGGATATAAGATCGTGACTTTTCACTGGCCCAGAAAAAGAAACAAAGAATTTGACGCAGCAGAGCTTTCTGTGTCCATAACTGGGCCGGGTGCCTTCACAAGAGGACTGTGATGGATCTGTAGCTCTCTGTCCTTTTGGGTCCCAGGTTTAAGAGAGAATTTCTTCAGTACATGCTCTCACCAAGGCAACAGAAATATTTGATGGAGTCTGAATCACGCATGTGGTAGCTACCTGGAATGCAGCTTTGGAAGAGGCACTGCTATGGTACAGAGATAAAAGCTGGCTGGGGGAAAAAGCTATAGCAGTGGGAATAGATGGAAATAAAGACAGAGAGAGAGAGTAATGAACTGAAATGGCTCTAGGTGTATTCCACCCTATGCAGCCATCAGGGAGGGAGAGCACAATTTCAGCACTTTGTTTATGGGAACTGTGAACAAAAAAATATTCATGCTTGTGATATAAGGAGTATGACCATCTAAGAGTGTATCTGTAAATAATCACACCAAGATAGAACAGAAGGATATGCTGGTATAGTATCTTTCGTTACTTGTTACTTCAGCTAAATGTATTGTGTACATTTCAAAACAGGGCTTAATAAAGTAAAAATAAATAACTTGTTTTAACTGACTAAAACATTCCAGTAAACTAGATGGAAATATTTCAGGGTTTTTATTTTGCTGCGGTAAAACAAGATGTGCATTTTTTAGAACGACCTGAACTGAAGAATTCTTTTAAAATTTTCTTTCTTTCTACGTTTTTTTTTTTTCACACAATAGTAATGCTAAAAGGTGTTCCAATAGCCCAGAAAGAGAGATTTTATGTTACAACCATGCACTGCATCACAGAATTGGGCTATCTTATTCCTTATTTTATTAATTTAAAAAAATATAACCCAAACAGAAAAAGAAACCACTAAGCCGTAATACATTTGACAGAGATGAATAAATTTGAAGATAGCTTTATGTCTGAGGCAAAGCTTCAATGAGCTGCTCCCTTCATCAATAAACACTCTGTATGGTCATTCTGTGAGGCCCGTAATGACAATTTATCTTCAGGGCAAGCTGCACCTTGCAGAGTGTCAGTCAGTGGAACTGGCTGCGTTCATTTACTGGTAAAGGCCTCAAAAGATGCCTCGTGCTTGGGCTCTGCAGAACAGAGCCCTTTTCCCAGTGAGGGGAAAGATGCTCCTCTGGATGTTAGGTGGAAATGCTGCTAGAAAAATCCATATAGAAGTGGATCATAGGTTTTTTACCACAAAATTAATGAATAAAATGAAGAAAAGCAGTAACACTGTGAATTAATGATACTGAGTGAATAAGCTTTTAATGACCCAATCTTGATACAGTTTAATTCCAAAAATGTGAAATTGAGAAATACATTAGAAGTACTAAAATAAACTGAACTGTGTAATGACCATTGCTTCCTGATAAATAGCAATGGCTGATAACCGTAAATATGACATAGCACTAAAATAATAACCTTTAGCTTGTGAAAGCTATAAGGGTATTTTTGACAGCTGTAATCACCAATACTCATGAAGAAATACCCTTTCCATAGTAAGTAGTTCTTGGTGGAAGCCATTTATTTAAAGCTAGTAGGAACATTAAAAGCAAATTTGTCTGAAAGAATTGATTCTGCAGGATTAGTATTGTAGCAGTTAGGTTCAAAACGTGCGTCGCCACACTTATGGTAGAACAAACAGAGCAGAGCGGCACTTGGTGTTTTGAACATAAGCATTAAATCCACACAAACAATTTATTAGTTCCAATAAAATCAAAGGGTAAAGAATTATTCAAAATGAAGTTCCCTCTGTTGTAAGCGTAATTTGCACTTCAGCATAATTTCAAATGTTGTCCTATTTTCCTTAGACAAAGAAAACAAGAACCAGTCATCATTTGCACTTTTTGGATTATAAATCTTCTCCCAAAATTGCTGTAGCTTTTTAATTTCCATTTCAATCCATTACCATTAAAGGATTAAAAAGGCCGATGGCTTAAAGTTTCTTTAAACTGCTTTCAAATTCTCAGTCACTGGGACATTAAATGATTTTCTAAAATACAAATTTAAAGAGGAAAGACACTGAAAAAAGGCAATAACACCCACAGAAAACCAGCTGCATATATTGAGGAGACCTTACAATTAAGTTGCTATTTTCTCCCTAATTCACAACCTCTCTTAAAACCAAGGAACAGAAGCACAGGGAACTTTACTAAAAAGAAATCAAGCTGTAAAATGGTAGATACCTCTTGAGTCAGCTAGATATCTAAGCATGTGCCTAACTTTACAGCACATAAAATTAAACTCAATGCACTGGAAATTCCTAAGTATTTTGCTGACGATGGTCTATGGCATGGGTGGTAAATGTCAATTATCATTAACATTTTTTGTGATCAAGAATCATTGTCAGCTGACACAGATACCAGATTTTTTTTGCTTATACCAGTGCAACCACACCAACTTGTATTAGCTGAGCATGTAACTAAAACACATCAAGCTGTAGTTTTTTTTTCTTAAAAATAGCTGTATCTTCTCTGTCCATGAGAACTAACCTATTCTGCCAAGAAGCCCCCAATTAATTTCACACCACTGGCAAATTTGCTGAACAAATGCTTTTTCCCCCCCTCTCATCTATGTTTTGAGAAGTGAGGCAAGGAAAGGTACAAATCTGCTAACTCTTGCAAGGTATCTTTGGAAGGTTGGAAAAGTAAACTGAACTCTGCGATACCGCATTTAGTTTATGTGCGATATTTGTTTGAATTCATATTCAGAAGCCTAGGAAGGTGTGCTAGCAGCTCTCACACAAAAGCAGGATCAGACTGGAAGTTTGTTTATTTTTTGGCGAAATGGGAGGAAATGGAGGGAAGGAAGTCTTTGTGAGAAGTAGTTTTCCAATTTGCTTAAAATCTTATAAAACAAATGCCAGGTTTTCACCACTATTTTACACATTGTGTGGAACTCTAGAGATGACAGACGATTAACTCAAAAAACGGAAGTCCCTCTCGCACAAGGAAAGAGACAGGGGGGCATGCTTGTTACAGGAGAACTGGGTAAACATCTTTGAACCTCACTGATTCTGCAGCCAGATCAGTGCTGGTCACAGCATTTGAAGGCTTTTTGCTTCACTGCTATCCTCCAGCTGTTAATAAACTTCAAAGGACCATGATGACTGAGTAAGTCCAAATGCTAGCTTATGCCAAGTCTGCTGGTGCTGGCTGCAGAGCCAGTTCTCATGCCCCTTAAGCTGTTCAAGGGGATGGGAGGCAGAGTAGAGTAACGTCACCCATTATTTTGAGGCTGAAAAGCACAATTGTACATAGAAAACATTTCACCTGATTTTTCATTGCCCTTCAGAGGACAGAATCACCAATTCCTCTTGGCTGCAGATCAGCCAAGAGAAAAGATTTCACTCAAAAACTGAACTGTAAAGCAACATATGCCATCTTACCTTCCAAATGTTCTGTTGTAACCAGTCCTAATGCTACCATGAAGGCAATTTTCTAAGGAAGAAATAAACAGGGGTTAGATTTTCTACTATAACAATCATGGTAGAAGTAAGTAAATAAATAAATCTAGAATTGACAGAATAAAATGGGTAAAGGTATTTTAGAAATGTATCTTATTTGAATGCATAGTAATATGAAAAACTTTAATTGAAGATTTGCTTCAGATATGCCTCGTCAGTCACGCCCCACCTGTATGACTATATGAACTTTAGCAGTTCAGAGACTTATGAAGCCAATGCTGTATGACTACTGATTTTACACAGCGCATGATCAAAATTCAGTCAATTCAATCAATTCAATTTCACATTCCTAGCTGCTTTGTTACTCCACTCTTTAGAGAAGTAATTGTGTATTATTATTACTATCTGGACATGGCACTGCTTTTGTTGGATATAAGCAAGCTGTATGAAGTAAAACAAGATATGATACACTTTCACTGAACTTTACAACACTAAACAAGACATCTGAAGCATAATGAAAATCCCCTCACCCAAAAAAAGCTTTCAGGAATTTCTCTTCCCAAGCTACAAAGAGAATATCACATGCATGAATTATGAAGAAGTACACTGATCCAATATTTTCCCTCAATGTTGAGTGAATAAACATCTTCCACTGACACTGGTGAACTCATTTTGCAGTGAGGAAATCTGATCTAAAATATTACTCAGAATTATTGTACACTATGTATGCACAAAACACATCTGCATACTAACAAATCTTCCGATGCAGTAATAGGGCAAGTACTAGAGCAGACTCTAAATTTTCTCTCAGTGATTTTTTATCGGGAAATTTTTCCTTGCAGGAGAAATTTTGCTGAAGCTTTTAATTCATCTTTCTGATGGAAAACTAAAATTCTGCTCTGTTGTTCCAAACCCAAACTGAACTGAACTCCTTGGTTTGAAGTCACACCTTTGGGGCCTCAGGGATCTCTTCCTCTCCCTGCTGTGCTGAACAATCTTGATGGATCATTTTACCCAAGTGGCATTTCCATGAGGTGCAATTCCACAGGAGAGACAATCTGACTACAAAACCTGAGCTATTACTAAATCCAAGCAAATGAAGCCTACAATCCAAGCCTACAATCCAACTGTCGTAAAGCATCCAAAGACCATAGGAAGACACAATTATCATACTCACCCAAAATTAAATGTGTAGATCTAGGTCAAACTAAAATACACTGTTTAAGTGGTAGAAGGTCAAAACATTCTGTTTCAATCAAAGAAGTGTGAGGAGAACACGATTCAACACTTACAAGCCAAAATTAGTTTGACCTTCTTGTTTCGTGAAAAGCCTGATGATTCATCTTTTCATTGCAGTTCAGGAAAAAATCTACTTGTAAGTCACTGAAACTACCCTTTCCTTTGCAGTTCTGACTTTCACATAGTGAAATTGTGAAAGCAAGCAAAGCCTCATTTTGTAGAGGGAAAGATCTAGCTATGGTGTGGGTTCTTCAAAACCTGAGGGTCAGGATTGGACATCTATATCCCTTTTACATATGTGAAAATACCTCTGTCAAACAGGCGAACTAACAACCTCATAGGAAAGGAATATTTTCTTTTCACAATCTCCTAGCGTGTAACTCTCCCTGTATGATGTTGAACCTCATCACTGGCAATTTAGATACATTCATGCTATATTTCTGCCTTCCATAACTGTGGCAATGACATGCATATGTGTTCATTTGCATGTCAGACCTTGATCTCAATAACATTCACTCCTTACATGTCTAAAACACCACCTAGACACAGTGGGGGCTCCACACCTGAAGGGAAAGATGAATATTTGATTGGAGATCCACTATGCAGATCTGAGAATAAAATTAGTCAATTGAGCAGAATTACAAGCTTCTCCTCACCCCCACCAAAAGTAACTTTGTGGTAGGATACATCTCAGCACTCTGAGCAGAAGTAATAATAACATTTAGGTATAGAAACAGAAAGCTGGAATGGTTAACGTGCGATTGTATTTTCCCAATGGAGCACAGAATGACTATATTACCCAAAGATTAAACTGTAGGGGGACCATACATTTTCTGACATCTAAACTAAAATTATTTGAGTACTGGAATGCTCACTAAACGATTTCCTCTCCTCATACTAAAATTATTTCAATATATATCTAATTAAATGTAATGACAGCATGCTTCCTTAACATATGAAGAGCCTTCATAAATGGACTTGATAATTATTTCACTAGTAAAGACAGGAAGGGTTGGCTTTTATAGAGATTTGAAATATGGTTCCTTTTAAAAAAAAAAAAAACAAAACCAAAAAAAACCAGTAGAAGCTGTATTCTTTTTAACAAGCATATTATATTACCAGCATATTTGTTTTTATGAGTTTCGCTATTTCACATTCATGTAGCTCGTTGGATTCAACTCAAAATACTACTTCCGCTGAAATGCTTTTCTTTCAAATATCATCGAGTCTTATTGTTTCTCCTCTGTGCAGGAATCCACAAAACAGGCTTCAGTTTCTCCCAATTTTCAATCCAGGCCTAATGCTAGCATTTAGTTCACAATTGCAACGTTTCTCTCTTGTCCTTCTTAGGTGGGATTAAAAACACTGTTAGCTAAATAACCAGCTTTTACAGCAGTAATTTTTCTTTGAAATAAAAAAACTGCTAGAACTTCCTGGAAAATGTTGCCAGAAATATAAACATTAAATAATATAAAATTTTTAAAAAGCAAAAACTTTTGGGCAGAATTCTGTTTCTTTCTGTGCTGAACTCAGGTCCTTTTAAGAAAAAAACCAACCAAACAAAAAAATACCCACAAAAAAAACCCCACCAAACCCTCTGGCAATTGCTCCCAGATGAACAGCTCCCTTGCGTAGTTCCTTCATTTCTTTGCAGAAATCATTCTGGTGGGAGAAGGCGCATCACTAGACAGCCAGTTATTGGCCTCCCACCCCAGCAGAGCCCCGCAGACAGCAGGGAGCAGGTGGCCCACTCCTCCAGACCCTCTTCAGCCCTGGGGGGACTGAACCCTCACGACTCGTATCCCAGGAGAAGGCTCTGACCACTGGACCTGGGACACCCAGGGTGGCCGAGGCCCTCCATCCTGCTTCAGGGAACACCACCCCACAGTCAGGCGTCCAGGCATCCTGGCCGCAAGATAGCTGATGCAAGGAGGTTTGCTTTAGTCTAATGATGATGTACTTGGGAAAGGGGAAATCTCCAGCTTATGCAAAAGGCACACATATTGCAGGGGGCCGTGTCCAGGATCGGCTTCGTGGCTTTCCAGCAGAATGACCAAGCCAGAAACAAAAGACAGTAATTATCCTCAGTCTTTTCTGTTCGTTCAGGTGCGCTCAGTAACTGCATATGGGATTCCTGGCTACTGGTAAGTCTGGTTATTTCTGGTTTATTTGTTTTAAATCTTCAGTTTAGTTTGTTAAAGCCCAGTCTGTCACAACTAACATTTGTGTAGACCCACATTGGAGTTCCTGCCTCAGTTTTGTGCTTTGAAGATAACTAAAGGTGTGGAGAGAAGTGCCTAGAGTGCCTATTTTCTTTTTAAAAATATCATGGTATCTTTGTTACTCTTTGCCTTACATTTAATCATCTGTTCAAAAGCCATGAGGGCTTTTAGAATGCATAGTATGTCTTTTCATGAAGCAAAACAAAGATTTTTACAAAACCATTTCATTTTGTAATTACATGTTCTATTTATGTCATTACATGTATTTACACTAATTATGCTGTTAGTTCTAATTACACTAATTGCATAAATACATGATAATCAACTAAAGTTTACTTTCAAAGAACAAAAGAAATTAACTCTAGACCTACATATTTATGGCCGTGAAACAAATCTATGAAAAAAAAAGGAATCGTCATACTGAAGGGCATAGCTTCAGCATCCTACCCAGAAAATTGTGCCTGCCGAGACCTCCAGCATGCATGGTAGGAATAATGTTCTCGGTTACAGAAAAGGTAGTCAGGATATTCCAGTTAGCAATGTAATGAAATGCTTATTAAATTTATGAATGTTATACCAAAAAGTGTCCCCAGTTCCATGTTCTTTTTCCGCATCTCTCTAGAGGATTTTTGCTCAATATTCTTTCTGGAGGGGTAAGTTAGAGGCAAAGAAAAAGGAACAGTTTCTCTCGCATTCTGTTTCTAAGCAGGATCTCCCAGCCTTTCTGCCCACAAGGCGCTACATAACAAATAATCTTTTTCGAAATACCTCCCTAACCAAAACAGGACCCTACAGTCCCACCATTCAGCGGCAATGAAGGGTCAGATTTTAAACTTGGGAGGTTTCGTAAGTGTAGGTCTGCAGCGCTTCTGCATAAGGCTGTGATATGCTAGGCTAAGAGCCACTATTTATCTTTAACACTGTTCTCACTGTAAGAACCTCTTAAAATGGTAAAACGAATGACCACCCACGTGCCCCAGGTAACATTATAAATTTATACTGTAATAATCCTCTTAAACCTACAGCTCCAAGGATGTTTTCTTGCGACACATTTATTAGACTAGTAAGGTTAAGATTTCACATGAGCTGAGGATTTCCACAATAGAAGTAGATTCATTTTGTAGAATTTCTCAAATTGCCTCAAAAGTACGTACAATCTAATGTGAATACATCTAGTCAAAAACCAAAATGCCTGTTAAAGAGAAACTCCATTTCTACAAGGACTTCTGATTCATATTTTTCATTTACATAGCAAATACAGTTCATGAAAGAGATTTAATCTTATAACCTGCTTTCTAATCTCTTACTCAACTTAAAGGATTTTAATGTATTTCAGACTAGAAAGAATCTGTGTACATGTGGGAAGACAGGTATGCAGCAAATGCAAGAAACTGTATTATTACATACAATCTAAAAATTGCAAGATTCATTACAAAGAAGATGTAAAGGCTCAGTTTAACAAAAGAAATGTTAATTCAACCTCATACGCAGCCTGTAAACCCGATGTTATGTATTTGATAACATAAAAGAAAGTATCTGAAGCTTGTATAGATCTTTCACAAGAAATACCACTATACCCACGCAAGGTGCTTAGATTATTATGAGACCTACAGTTCTAACATTTTGTGACACTGGAAGGTTTGAATGATACAAACCAAATTTGTCAGAGCACCTCACTGGTGGAGAAATCAATTCGATTGCAGTGATTGGTTAGAGAGACGAACAACTGGGAGAACCATGAGTACAAATGCAGTAATTATGTATGCACACAGAAAAATGTTTAGAAATAGCCCCCATAACCTAACCATACTTTAGCTCATTTATTAAAAAAAAAATTAAAAATCACCTCTGGATTTTCCTCCTTTTTCTTTTTGGTAGCAGGGGGTCCCTGAGCTGACTCTTCAGGAGGTTTCTTTGTCTCCACTTTACTTTCTGTCTGGGTTTGGACTTGAGGCTGAATAATGATAACCTAAAAGACAATGTACAAATAAAAGAATTCACTATATGAAACCGGATTTTTCTGCCTGAAACCTTTGATTCTTCTTTCAACGGTTACTTGATACCGCTACAGACACCAGATACAAGTCACAAGCCAAAAATATAAAAAACTGGATACCTAGGTTAGGCTTCTAAATCCATACTTAAGTTTCTAAAAATTAATTTTTATAGGTGCATTGTAAACCTACTGCAGCCTAAGGGAGCCACTTCAGTGCCTCTGAAAATTAGGACACTTTCTATTTAGAGGACTTCTGAAGCTGACTCAGCAGCCTAGCTTTAGCACTCGTGTTGTCAGTGAGTTTAAGGTCTTTGATTTTATTTCGCATACAGGTAGAAGAGACAGAATTACTACACATTCAAAACCACAGTCTGATCTCAGTCACACCAGTGTTATTTCAGAGTAACTACATGTGGATGGGAAGGAAGATATTCCTCAGTACTACTCATGTAACTGAGATCAGAGTTCAGTCCTCAGCATTTATGCGTTACGAGCAGTGGATGTCCAGTTTTGCATAAACAAAATAAACTATATGTTTTAAATTAAAATTAATTCTGGTTTAGAACCTATAGGCATTACTACACAGACCTCTTATACATGCATGTATGTTAGCATTTTCAGCTGCTTGTATTTGAATTGCCACATGAAGATTTACACAGTGCAGATAACATTATCTCAGAAGCTATTAAATTAAAAGGAATGAAGAACAACTTCTGACCACAGAACTACACGTGTGGCTTTATACCCATAATCAAAGCTTCATAAAGGACTATGGAAGACCTTCTTAAGCTCACCTTCTTGGTGAAGGTTATTGGATTTGAATGCTTGGCCTTTTCCATCTATTTCATTGCTAACTTTCAATCAATGTTATTTAATTGTTGGATGCTTTATCTCAGTCACTCTAGAAGATTCAAGAGCATAAAAAGGGATGTTTCTTTTAACCACGAGCCAGTTTAAGTAAGAGAAAAATAAATTATGTTGGAGAAGTGGGGAAGTGATGCCTGCTTTTATTTACCACAAAAGGCATCCCAAATCCTGTATTGTTTTTTAGCACTGTATGAGAACCTGTGCTGCCAACAAGACCCAGAGTAGTAGGATCCCAGTAGTACATTACAACAAATGTCTGTTGGTTCCATTGGCAGCCTTTATTGAATCTGTTTCTGGTATGAGAGTGGTGAAGTTCTTGTATTTCAAAGCTGAAAAGCGGTACAAGGAGGAAACAAGTAACTCATAACTTGATTTTTTTTTCCCACAGATTCATCTGCTGATCAGTTTTGAAACCCTGAGCTCTCATTTCATTTGGTCTTTCCCTGAAAGTGTAGAAGGAAATGCCTGATTATTTGATATACTCCCCCGGGGTCAGTTGATATAACTCGTATCACTGTATAATTGAAGAGGGAATCCATAGGAAATTTGAGCCTGCACAGAATTCAGGGATATTATTAATGAGGATTGGTTTAAGGAAATGGAAGATCATATGGTCCCATTAATGTCAGGCTACATCACGACACAATTTGGTGCCACTAAAACATAAGCATGTACACAGATACGTGTCTACTAGTGTCCATGTGTCCCCTTAAGAATTTTCCCATTGCTTTCTCATTATTTTCTTCGAAAGGAACCACTGACATCACTCTGCACAGGGTTGTGCACTTCCAGGGGACTATTCTGCTTACATCTGCAATGTAATTCCTGTGTTTGATAGCCAAAAAAACCAAAATGGCGGGAAAAGCAGAACCTACCTTGCTGTCGGCACTAATGAGGAGTGGCTGAACTTTAATGCTATCGTTGACCACAGAAACAGTCGCGCTGGTGCTGATAGGAGTTGCATTGTTGGGGGAGGTGGAAATGATGGCGTACGCCACACCTGCACTGTTCAGAGGTGATGAAATAGCTGTGGACTCAGTGACACTTTGTGACTGACTGTTAGGCGTCTGTACATGGCTGACGGTGTTATTGGCAGTCGGGAGGGCAGGGCTGGGGTTTTTGATGCTGACTACGGTTGCCTTCTGGAAGGTAGGAGGCTGCTTGGAAGGTTGGTCTCTGCACGGGGAGATAGGGAGGCTGTCTGGAATCAGGGTCTTTGGCCTAACCTACAAACAGAGAGTTAGACGTTATTACGCACAACCTCACACCACAATGAACAAACACCGCATACTTGCGCTCTCCCAGTAGAATCTCTAATTGCATTAACCATGGAACAAGAGCATCTAGAAAAAAATAATGTCGGAACTCAAAATAGCCAGGCATTCATTTACTTGTAGATATATTCCCAGCACTCATCAGTTGAGTCATTTTAGAGTCCTTAACTCATTGCAATGCTGAACAAGAATGGAGGAAAAAGTCAATTCCTCACACATCCATACAAATGCTACTCAAGTCACACCCAGTTCTCAGGAGTGATGTTTAAGCCACAACCTTTGCAAAGAATGTAAACCCCAGACACAATAATTTCTGAAGGACACAACACTCCTGCTATGAATTAAGAAGCGGGAACTGAATCATTGAGGGAGTTGTGCGAAAGCATTTACACAAAGAGTAAGCGTATGCATTTATGCTGGTGGATCAGGGAATGAAGATCCTCACATTTTTAAGATGTATCACATCTAATGGAGAGGAGATCAATCACACAATCACTCAGCTTACAAAAAAAAAAAGGGAAAAAAAAAAGAAACTCACAACCATCGAAGTTCATACTTTGTTGCTGTAAGTAAAGAGCTAGTTTGCAGCTGTGAGTGGATGCAGAAGGAACTTCCACGGATGGAGGGGGAAACTGTTTGCCAAGATCTGCGAAGGCTGTGGCTTTACCCAGAGCCATGAATGATAGCTGCGAACAATTGTTTTCAGCTAATGTGCTGTGTTTCCAGTGGGGTAATTAACGTCACCCTGTCAACATGGCTCTGCCTTAACAACATGTTAAGTACAGTTCCAGGATTGAAAATAAATAATTTAAACTGCTTCACATGAAGTTAACTTCACTCCCAGCTTATTCGTTAACACGGCCAGATGAAACAGTCGGTTCCCTCTGTGCTTATTTAGTCCTGTCACTTCTCACACCTTCCATACTGTGAAACAAAATGACAAGTTGTAACAGACAGACATGGGAAACAGCTGCCTGTGTCACCGCACTGTAGTCTACAGGAGCCCTTCCAATGATGCCGACTTCAATCTTGAGCCTAAGTAAGCAATTTAATGAAAAAGTGGGGATTTACTGATGTGCAGAAAATCATTTCTCAAGGCTGGCCATCATCCTCCATCACGTCAAGGAGGAGCCGTACCCGTTTGTCCCCGCAGTGAATATTAAGCGCAGTAACACACGTATTGCAAGCTCCTCATGTTTTGATAACTCAGCCCTCAATTGCCGATAGGATCCTAACACCTACCAGCAGTGCAAATGTCTATTAGAGGCACAGTCCTACTCGGGAGCGTCTAAATTGCCAGTAACCAAGGCAGATGGAAAGCGAAAGAGGAAACAGGGCCAAAGAAAAGCAAAGAGGAGGGTTTGCCCCAGGTCCTGCAGAAGACTGGTGAAAAAGCCAGGAAGTTGCTGTGTTTGGCTCACAACTTCGGGGTAACACTGGAAGGCCGCATAGATCCACTGCGAAATGATGCAAAACTCTGCTAAACTAGGACTAACCATATTCAAGATACGCTGACAGTAACTGAAGGGGTTTTTGCTCTTTTTCCTCTATCCAATCACTTTATGTAATGATTATTTGATTTATTTAGTTAAGATACCAGACAAATAACCCTGGCCAAGTTGTTTAATAGATGAGTCTATAATTAGCTTCATATCTGTAATTAGTTCATGGTCTTATTTTCAAAAGTAGCGCACAGAGGATTGCTCTAAACCCATCTTGGCCCAGGCATTCTGCAAAACCAAGGCTTTTAACATAAACAACAGCTCAGTGCAATAGGAGACACGATACTTAAAGCAGTTTGTTCATGTCTATATCAGAGTCAGTTATACAAGCAGACCTTGTAATATCTACTTTTATATTTTCATAATAATATCCTTTCCCTCCTATATTATATAAGTCTCTCATATGTAAGCCTTTAACAAATTGCTCATGCTCATGTGCTCAGAGACACGTTCACAGAAATAGTATCATTCAGAAAAGAAAATCTGAGCAGCTTGGCAAAATACAGTTAAAATGTATTACCATGGCTAAAAAAAAAAAAACCAACAAATTTAATTCTTAGCTCTTTGGCTAACATCTAAATTTTACCATGTCTCCTTAAAACAAAATAATTTTATTGTAAACTAATATAACATCTTTTACCAACAGAAATACTGTAAACACACAGCACATACATACAAGGAAAGAGAGAGAGAGAGAGAAAATAAGGAGTAGTTCACATCAAAGATTCAATAGAACAGTCACTGAGATCTTTAGAAAAAATCACGTCTGACAAAAAATCAGCTCCGGAGTTTTTCTAGCCAAAAACTGTCATGTAGTCTACCAGGATCTACTGTATCTGTCACTCTTAATTGCACTTTTATATTTAATCAAAAGCCTAATTAAAACTAAATGCCTATACATATTCCAGCTATATAATTATCTTTTCTACACTATCACATATATACATTGACTGTCAGATGTAGTACCTCAATGAATCCTACACACACCCTTAACACACATTCTGCAAGTTGCAGATGAATGCGTGTTACTTTGCTATAAAATAAGCTCTTCCTGCACAGACAATTAAACAGACTTAATTTTCCAAAGTAACATATTCTCTATAGAGCGCTGCATACTGAAATATCTGATATGACTTACCAAACTGGTACAGCACGAGAACATATGCCGGGTGTTTTCTGCCACCGTGTGATACAAAGGAGGTATAGCGGTCTTCATAAACTAAGCCTCTGCAAATTCCCCGGCAAGTTCAACTAATGTTGTGAGAGCCTATTTATTTGCAATTGCAGAATAATAAAAAGGGTTGGCTACAGAAGAAGTTTCAGGTGCTCCTGAGTTAAAGCTAAAACAAGTTAAAGTTAAAACAATGTTTATTTCTACAGCCCGCAGGCACGAATCCAAAACAGAAAGCAAGCATGGAAGCCCCTCGTCCTCTGACACCTATGAACCTTCTCCCCTTGAATATAAATACTAAGCGCAAGCACTTAATAAACAGCTAAGTGAAAGACCTTTAGCAGAGTTTCATGCTAAAAAACAAACTGCTACAGTAATCTGTGAGAATAAATGGTGTCAGCTGGGAAGAAAAAAAAAATGAAGGAAAGTGTAAAACTAGCTTAAATTTGGGAGATGAAAGGAGGACAGTGGCACTAACAGCAGTTTGGAAGTTGACAGTCACTGAAGAAGAACTGGAGAAAAACTAGAACAGGGCATGGACTGCATTTCACATGCACGGTATCAAAAATACATTTTCTACTGAAAGTAGCGCAGGTTGGATTGCACCGGTCCCCATTACAAGAGCCACAGAAATAAAAGGCGGAGAAGTTCAGCAAAGGAGAAGAAAAGAGAAAGAATAACAGACAGCATGTATGTTACCGAGTTGGCAACTGTTGGCGAGCGCTGCAAATAACAATTCTCCTGTAGCTCAGCCCTCCTCTCCCCAAATATCTTTCATTTAACTTCTGACAGCTGTCAAAACAGAATGTGATACTACCAGGGCTCTAAATGCAGGAGAAGAGAGCGCTCCTTCTTGAATATAATGATTTCACAAACCCGTGTTTTTCTTGAGTTTCCTCAATACCCATGATAACAGAAACATTTGACTTTAGGCGGCAATATTCAGACACCCCTGGTACTTCTCAAATAGCCTGCAGGTGAGCACTCTGTTCAAGAAGATATTCCCAGGCCTGAGAATGCCCTAGGTGGGGGCTGTCTGCTTTTCAGACAGGGAAATAACAGGGAGCCCGATCCTGTGAGATGTGCAGAGCGTTCTTTTGTTCAGCAACCTCTAATTTCATATATTTTAAAGAGTTTCAGATCAGGAGGGAATCAGCTCCTGTGACTAACATGACTTCTTGTATATCCCATACCATTAAGCTCCATCCAGATGTCCCTATATGAAGCCCAAAGGCTTCCATCACACTGAAATATCATTCCAGCTCTCAAGAGGACAAATGGTTGAATACCGCAGAGGTGAACAAACTGCTGAGTGGTGGAGGTGGGAGAGCCTGATGTGTGTCACTATTGACAAAAGCTACTGTGACCATGGGCAATCTATTTCCTGAGCTACATCCCATCAGGTGAGCCACTCCCATGCTGCAGTCAAGAAAAAGAACTTAAAAAAGAGAAACTCTTACAAAATAAACCTTCGAGATCCAACCCAAACAAGTATGGGGGAAAAGGAGGAGAAGGGAAAGAAAGCACACAATTCCTCCCATCTCTGTGGGCAATTCTACGTAGTCCTAAAGGACAGGATTTAATTAGAACAGTTATCTCTGTGCAGGTGCTATGAGAATTGTTAAGGGCAATTCTGGTAAATGTGTTCTCCTTACTGCCTAGTGAAGAAGAGAAGTTAACAAGTGCACTTCAATTACAAAACCAAAAGGGATCACCATGATCCTCCAGCTCACAGGCTGGCCATAGAATTTCTCCCAGAAACCAAAGACTGATTTTAAAAGAAAATACTAAAGACTTCTTCACAATGAATTCATCATGAGTCCAAATAAACTGTTATAATATGTTATTCTGCTCATGACTCGCATTTTATTGTGAGGTTGAATTTTCCTAACTTCAGCTTCCAGTCCCTGGATCTTGTTATAGCTTTGTCAGCAACACTGAAGAGCCCTCCCCCTCCCCAATATCAGATATCAGCTGGATCGTGCTCAGCATCAATCAGCCCTTCGTACTGGCAGGGCCGATCTGTATGAGAGTAAATTTTTCAGCTCAACGCAATATCACATTGCCTTTGAGAGAAAGACCATTATTCACACTTTATTTTCACTTCACCCTTGTACTCAGAGCTTAAAAACAAAAACTCAAAATGGATTTGGCACAATTCATATGTCACAGAGGCAAAGTGCTGGGAGCAGCAGACAGAGCTTTCATTCTTGAAAAGCTTTAGAGGATCACACAGAAAACATTAGCAATGGCTGATAAAATGAGTGCAATATGGGGTAATTATATCCTTCACCAGAATGAACAGATGCACGCTGACTTCAGTAAAGCTGTGTCTATTTATGCCAGCTGAGGACCGACTCTCTCCCTCTTCTTTATTTAATCAATAAAAATTATGTAAAAGAAAAGGTTTCTGCATAACTTTACAGCAATGACACACCCTAAAATCCAGGTTGCCTGACTGACCTGAATACAAGTGTTCCCAGCTTGGTTGATTTTTGATTCCTTTCCTGATAAACTCCGATTATCTTCAGCCAGGTCTGAGACCACAGTCAAAATAAACACAGTTTATTTTCTTGCCACAGGGGGAAGATTTAAAACCACACGTGACTACGGATCCACATACACTTTTCTTCCTTCCCCTTGATGGGACTACACAAAAAGGAAGTATCTTTCATGTGTATCATGAGGAAACCCCAGGCAAGATGACCCAGCTCAGTGAATGCTGTGTTCAGATACACCATAAGCCTCTCCTTAGCATCTGCCTGGAATATTAGCCTGGGAAGCCACAGAAGAACAATATGAAATGCAAGGCAAAACCCAAGCAACTTCTGCAGCCCACGTTTCCAATCCTCCTGCTCAGGACAGTGAGGACCAGGGAAGAAATCTTAATCTGACTGAAATCAACAGCAAATTTGAATAGACTTCAGTAAGGCCAGAACTGCAACTAGGACCTTGAAACAAACCCATGTCTCTCATTTTATATGCAATGCAACCCAAGAAAATACCACTCTGTGGTATTTTCACCCATATTCAAATTACGTGCACTATATCACATTTTCCACTGGACAGTATACCTACTGTGATTTGGTATTTCAATTTGTTAGTCATGGATAGCCAACTTTAGTGTAAAGTTGACACACAGATAATATAACCCCTGTGCAATTTTTAAGAAGACAAAGCTATTTCATTTAGTTTTTCTTCTCCTTCAGCTTTGCTTGATACTACAGAAACGGAAATTTTGCTGAGAGGGATGTTTGTGTGGGAATCCGCCAGCTCTGCTTTTTGTGGATGTTGGCATAAGCCAGTCAGGTGGGAGATCTTTATTAAAAATTTTATCAGTATTTTGAACACAAAACTGTATTTTCACAGGAACTTGACTGACTTTTGCTAATGAAATGTACATTTTCTCCTCAGCTATATTGCCTGTATTTTCTGGTTTGGCATTGCTGCTATTGAGTTGATGATGCATTAAGTGGCTCTTTTCCATTTGCAAAGGGGAAAACTGCCATTAAACCAGTAAATTAAAATCAATATTATTCCAAAAAAATAACAAGTAGGGGTTGAAGTTGACAAGGATTTCTGCTTTTTTTCCTTCTGCGCAATGATTCTGTCCTTGAATATGCAGTTATCTATGTGCCTCTGAGGAAAGAATTTAATCTTTATTGTTTAGGATTACAATACAAATATAAAAGCTAGGCTGTGATTATACACACCAGTCAATAACTTACTTCCATTTCTACTCTTTTCAGCATTACAAGTCAGCTTGCTTCTCTCACAGATACTCATCTATGATGAACTTACTTCAATTTAAATATAAAGTGTCCATGAAGCCTTTAGGCACAAGCAAGCGAACATCTGTCTGCTTTCCTTCTATCCGCACACTTTTCATAGGCGAGCTCTGAACTAATCCACGCAGCTGCGCATTCATTGGACTCAAACTCTTGTGTCACTTTAAAGACTATGGATGTCACTGCTTTGTACTGTCCATCACTTTGAGAGCTTTTCCCGCTTGTAGACAACAATCAAAGAATCACAGAATGGTTTGGGTTGGAAGGGACCTTAAACATCATCTAGTTCCAACCCCCCCACCATGGGCAGGGACACCTCCCAGTAGACCAGGGTGCTCAAAGCCCCATCCAGGGATGGGGCACCTACAACTGCTCTGGGCAACCTGTTCCAGTGTCTCACCACCCTCACAGTATAGAATTTCTTCCTAATATCTAATATCCTAATCTAAATCTACCCTCTTTCAGTTTAAAACCATCACCCTTCATCCTAATAACAGCATATTATAATGATTTGACCAGCCTCGACTCATTTACTATCCAAAATCAAAAAAATTGAAAGACAAAATAACAATAAAAACAATGACAAAAATAATTTGTCTGCTGACAGCCTGAGCAAGATGGAAGCACACAAAAAGCTCAGACATCAGGAGATGAAAATGAAAGTTTTAGGGACAGGAAGCAGTGCAGTGAATTCCCCCAAGCCTCTGCTGAGGTACTACAGACAGAGAAAACCTTCCTATCTGCCTGTCATTTGGCCAGAGGCCTGCTGCAAGCTTGTACAACTGGCACAACGGCTCAGAGACACAGCATAGTTCAGATTTAAGCCAGACATGGATCTGAAGCCACATTACTTGCATGGATGCAAATGGCACCAGTGGAGAGAGGGGACATTTCTTCTCATCTTCCTGATACTCTGCAAAGCAGCATTTGATGTGGAGAAACATGAGAGTTTTCACCTGGGAAATAGGCACCACGTCAGGTGTTAAAATGGCTTGAATCTTTCATGGGGGTTTTATGCGTACTTTAGGCTCCTACATGCAGACTATCACAGAGATCTGACTTCCACGGAGGTCCTTTCCAAAATGCTCATGACACAGAAGGTCTGTGTCTGCTCATCAGTAACAGCCAGTTCTGCTTCTCCTTCCCCACCACCATGGATCAGTTCTCTCATCAAGAACAGACAACTGACACTGAAACTCAGAAAGGCAGAGGTAAGAGAGGGAGCTACTTTGCAAAATTTGCATCTGGGTGTAGTCCCCCTTGACACAGCATACGCGCTTATCTTTGTCCACACTGCAGAAGACTGGATTTCTCAGCACTGCCAACCTCTGGCGTACCACCATCCACAAGGAACAGTGCTTATCGCACCACCTTAGTCATACCTTCATCTGTTTTGGCTGCACTACAGCACTGTAAAATACATACCATAGAGCACTCCAGATGCTCCAACAAGCCCATGCTTCCCTCAGCAACACAGGCTACCTATTAAATATATCCACTAGTGCGTAACTGAGATTCCCACAGACTTTTCAGTAAAGTACCGTATTTTCATCCCAATCTTCAAAGCTCTCCCTGTAAAGACTTCGTATGAAAGGCCAAGGTGGGCACGCATCTCTGGTGCAGGGGGTCTCTACAGCAAGGCTGATGCTCATATAAGCAGGCATCTCAACCTTCTTCTCTATGGAGAAGAGACACCTTCATCAGAGAAGGTGACACCTTCATTCAGAGAACACCTTCATCCCTGGAGGTGTTCAAGGCCAGGCTGGACGTGGCCTTGGGCAACCTGGTCTAGTGGGAGGTGTCCCTGCCTATGGCAGGGGGGTTGGAACTCGATGATCTTCAAGGTCCTTTCCAACCTAAACCATTCTATGATTCTATGAATTAAGGGCACAATCCTCATCACTTTCTACAATAAATATTTTCTACGTTATGCTCCTCTGACAGAAATATATAGTCTCATGCAATTAATAGTAGCATGCCTATTAAAAATAAACCAACTGATAAAAAGGAACCCTAACCAGAACTCTCAGCTGCACGCACTTCTTCCCAAAGGGAAAGGATGAGGGAAGAAATAGCTTACAACAGATGTTAATCTTTGTGCTTAACACATTACTGGAAGGTGCTTCAAATACAGTGACAAGCACGGTATAAAAGCTTATATAGAATAAAACAGATTAACAACTGTATTTATTAAGGGCTACATTTTCAGTCAGGCCTCTGCAAACCTTTCTTTTGAAAAAGCAATTTTGTTTCTGTTTTCTGCATGCATACAGTCAATGAATATTAAATACTGTTGCAAAACCCTTAGCTTGGTTATATACCACGCTGATTAAGTTACCTTGAATTAGATTATCTCCCTTCTCCTCCACTAGCATTCCAACACATCCCCCTGGAAGCGCTGAGGGTTATATACGAGAAAGGTGCATGACATCCCTTAGGGGATTATAGTCCTTTTCTCCTCTGATATTGTAATAATGACTTTACCCAATTCAATTATTCCTTACTCAAACAAACAATAAAGTGCTCCTGTCTCTCCGTTGCACAATTCTGTGTAACTTTTTATACAAACATGTATATCTGCTACCTTCTTTTCTAGTTTCACAAAAGGCTGACTTGCATTTAGCAATATTTTTCCCACTTTCTAATGGCTATGCGTACTCTTAACACATTACACTTCAAAATAATGGTGGGTTGGGTTTTTTTAGGCTTATGAGAGAGGCTTTGCCACAGACCAATCTGTCAACACATTTCCTGTACAGTACACAGTGGCATCACACAACTTGGGTTCTGTCTATAGGAGTCATTTTCCTCTCAAGAAATCTTCCAGAAGTCTTATCACCAGGGAAGCCAGGAGTAGTGGTCGGTTTTGGTACACACGTGAAGAGAAGCAGCAGCAATCAGCAGAACTGCACTCATGAGAACTATGACAAGAAATTTTAAAAATGAGAACGTGCGTTTAAGTTTTGGGAACATCTAGAGACCACAGTCTCTGGCTGGGCTCACATGGTACCTAGTGATGAACAAAAACACGGTAACAAAACAGCCCCTGTCCCAAAGCAGCCTGCAGCCCAGTGACCGAATTCAGACCCTCCTGAATTATGCATGCTAAAATCACTACAGAAGATAAAAGAGAAGCAGTACTTGACAGCAGAACTGGCTAGAGTTGATTGAAAAACAGGCACATTTCATCTAAAGCAGTTGTGCCTACCTGTTTCTTTTCACTACTAACCTGTGGGATAGCTCCACCACAGCTGTCTGCTACCCAACTCTCGGCTCTACTCCAATCAGCAATGTCATGAGCAAAGCCAACCCAAGCCCTGCCTTCAACCAGGACTAGAAAAATAGGTCAGGGAAATAACATAATAATCTGATTTAACTGCTATTCAACTCACCACAGTCTCTCCATTAATTTGAACATGAGTTGGATTGGGCCCAAATTACTGACAACAAAACGGAAGGTTTATTTTAATATCGTCACTGCTTCATTTAAGATCTTCCATTCAAAGAACAGAAAATAAGATTTCCCAAATGCCTTCAGGTGGCTACAGTGCGACTTAAATTTTTATGTAAACCAGTTCAAAATAGACAGACTGTCTGCACTTAAGTTGGAAATTGGAGCCCCAATCTGACATAAGGCCACCCCCTCCTCACAGTTGATGGGTGCCATAAAGCAGAGGAACAGCTCAAGAGTAAGAGTGCATCACCCATGTATTTGAGTAAAGGAGCTCCAGGATTTGCTTCTCAGAGTGCAGTGGAGGGTCTGCAGTTTCAAAACATCTCACCCAGCTGGAAACCTCAAAGGCCAAAGTAAGAAGAGCAAGACTATCTGGAATTAACTTCCCAAACATCACAGCTCATAGCACAAATTTTATTTATTTGATGAAAGCAAAAATAACTTCAAATTCTGATGAAAAAAAAATTTAAAAAGAAAAGAAAAAAGGTCTGCCAAAGAGGCTTGTTTTGGCAAATAATGAATGCCTAAAGAAATATTGTTTGCATTGTGCAATGAACTTGTAATTAATGTTTGTTTGCTCACCATTTAATAGCAGTTTTGCACTAAGTGATGGGATTTTGCTGCCATTTGTGAATGTGCAGATTTTGAAACTTCATTCCCCATATGGAAGTGCTCCCAGGGGGTCATATCATAAACCCATTCAAATGAACAAAACAAATGACAAGTATCTGCTGTACAAATGTGGAAAATGAGAAAGCTGTATGTATTATTTTACATAAGTATCGTTAAGTGCCTCAGTTTACTTGCGTGGTATTTTCCTGCTTGACTGCACAGAGGTAAATCAAAAGAGGCTGTCTAGATGAGGAGAATGAAAGCACCAAAAACATAAAACTCCTTTAGATGTGATGAGAGGCCCTTAAATTGAGGAGTCCCCTGTTTCTTTCCAGCCGGCCTGGCAATGTTTATGCCTCTCATGCCTACATCTAAATCTAAAGGAAGTCTGAAATCCCAAAGAAATGATGAGACTGGCCAAAAGGAGAAATGTCAGGTAGCAATCGGTGTGCTGTCAAGAATGCAGACACTGACCTGGATTAATCCTACTTCTCTACATGCGCCTGAAACAGAAGTGCAATCTGTCTGGCTAAGAGTGAAGCCACTTCCAGAGGGTGACTCAGAGACAAGTGGGTTCCTAACATGGCAGGGAGCCCAAAAGGGATCCATCTAGGCCTTCCACCCCTCCACAGACAAAGAAGAGAGGTAGCAGCGCATACGGACAAGATTAAGCCAGCTTAAGTGATTGCCACAGTGCCTGCCACTGCACTTGCACAAACTCCACCTGGACTTAGCTGCTTAAGTAACTCGGCAGGTACGCAGGTGGGCTTATCGAAGCCTTTGCTGCTATGTTTTCACTGCTATTAGAGCTCTATGCAATTCACTGTTAAAGCTAGACTTCGCAGAGATGCAGGTCAAGGAAGATGCAACACCTTGCAGAACAAGATTCAGCCATAGCTAACGTGCATGAGTACAGACACTGTGCTGCTTTAATTCTTTGAGCTGAATACTATGGACTTCTTGGTAGAGGAATGGTGACTATGGTTTTGTTTTGAAAAAGCTGTCCCTTTCATTTGCTGCTGCATGGGCACCCAGAGAAAAGGTTTTAGCAGATGCCAAACTCAGTTGGTCCCTGCTTGTTAGTATGCTTGGGAGATGGTGGCAAAGCTGCCTTTCAGAAAGTCAGTCCTAGAATGGTAGGATTGTGCCACTAACTCAAAGCAAGGTACAGGAGCCATGCCTGACACCCAGGGGAGACACAAGGGGGCTAGTAGCCAGCCTCCTCTGTAACCATGTCTGACACATAATAGCTGAGAGGACATGGACTGTGATAGGATTTAATTTTGCACATTTTTCAGCTCCTACTGGAAGATATTATAAGCCCCTTAATTTCCAAAATAATTTTTAATTTGGTGCTTGTTTTCTCAGAGCTGTGAGGGAGAAGAGGGAAGAGGTAATCTTTACCATAATGCCTTTGTGGTATTACATGGCCTTGCTTCCTGGCATTTTTATATTTCTATCTGAAGTTCCCAGTTCTCCTGGACCACAGATTCCTATTGACCCTTAAAATTTGCCAGAGATGACTATACACTTACCTACAGTTATTACAAAGGAGAGTTTTCACAGCGATATGGTGCTGCAGCTCACTTACAGTGGCCTCCTAGATCACTGGTATCCAGCTGTATCTGGGGAATGACAGCTTTACATCACTCTGATTTATGGCTATATTAAAGATATTTTGAAGGCATTTGACTATTTAGTTAGAAGCCAAACTTTCCACCTGTAGATGAAAACTTGATCTCTCTTAAAGACATCAAGCAGAAAGCTTTGATGGGTGGAGGGAGCTCCCCACTAGGAAACAATACAGTAATTTTAAACTTCTCTGTAAGCTTTGAGTGGGAGGGGAACAGATAGGCCATGACGAACCACAAAGGGAGACGCAGACTGTAAAAGGGGCAAGCTGTTGTTGAAGAAGGAAGTATTGGCCTGTGAAAAGTCAGGAAAAACTCAGGACTTAAGACGTACCTCTGATAATGTGGTCTTACACGCAGCTGCATACAGTGTTTTTAGTTTTGACAGAAATGAGATTGCTATGTGGTTATTTCCCATGTATATGAAATAGAAAATTTAGTGAACTGTGGCTCAGGGCGGCTGAGGAAGAGTTGGTGTTTCATTAGTATTAAGCATGATTGCATAAACAGGTCTGAAATTGAAGGCTGCGCTAGGAAAGGAGTGAAACAAAGCGAAATACAAACACAAATATTGCCATGAGCTAAACAGCAAGACAGAAAGGATATATGTTCTTTTCAAAAAGTTGAGGAAATCAGCTTCCTCCACTTTTTCAAAATTGAATCTAACACTGAATGAAAATTTTTCTGCTTAACAATAGTACAGAACATTGATGCTTCTCTAAGTGCAGCATTTGCAATGCCATCATCATTGCTGAAACATAACCTTAATGATAATTTAAGCCCCTGTTACAGGTCTTTCAGCTGCTCTTGAACCTCATCTATTTTGAGGAGCAATCTGCTCATCTGACACCTCAAAATGGCAGAAATCAATGTGTTATTATGCTGTAAGAACAACTGAAAAGCAAAGTCTTGAACTTGATAAGAAAACTATAACCTTCCTTTATGTTCACAACTTTGCCTTCCACAAAATGTAATTTAAAGAGAGAATTTAAGAACTTTATCTTGGAAATACTCCTTCCTCTGGGCAGATTTAGCTCACAGATCTTCTACTAGATTCTGCCACTAAGAAAATATTAGGAAAAAATAAAGGAACAATAGGAAGAACCAACATTGAATTCAATGCTAGAAAAGTGTTCACATATGAGAAATAGACCTCTAAGGGCCACACAGGGAGAAATATACTTATACTTAATAATCATGCATCTGAAAAGCAAACCACAGAACTGCAGCAAAATGCTTGTTGAAAATGACATCCAAATTCTTTGAGAAAGAGGGTTGAAATGGGGAATAAAGTGTATGGTTAGGGAAACAGTGATGGATATTCAGAAAATAAAACACAGTTTGAAAGGATTTTACAAATCTGTGAGTGTAACTCTCCTTTCACTCCTACCCAGCCAATCTTGCCTCAGTCTGGCACCTGGGTTAGTTGGGCCAAAACTTTATACTGGGATAGACAGGGATAAGGCAAGTAAGCTAGTAAAAGAATGTGTGAGGCTAAATCCTGAACAGAAAAGTTAATACTTCCACCACTTTTTAAAATTACAGAACTGCAGATTTTCACATCTGTGATTTGTGATTCATCTTATAAAGTATAAATTTACATTTCACCATATGCACTTTGTTCTTCCACAATGAATCTACAAGATTTTTTTATAGCTTTTCATTGTGCTAACAGTATGCTCCCAGAAGAAAACCGATTGATCTTTTTTTACAGGAATTGGAGGAAATCACAACTCTGCTGTTCAACTCACTGAAGGTGAGTCTTTATTCAGCAAAATGAGTGTGCTGACCTACCCAGGTCTGTGCACCGGACAGGAACAGAGCAGAATACATATAAAATGACACAAAACCCTCTTTGGAACTGTGTTTTTTACCTGAGGTAGCACTGCTGGTCCTTGTCCTGCCAACCTCTGCAAGGAGCTGACCTGAGGAACCTTAATGGGCACTGCAGTGATAGTTCCCAAAGTCTGTTGGAAGAAAAACAGTTGAACACAGCTTAAAACACTTGCACAGCTTCCCCAGATAGAATCTGCCTGACCCAGCGGTTCCCCTTTCAGCTCTTTGTCTCTTCTCAACTTATGATGGAAGGGTATAATACATCAGTCCATTTGAAGCTCACTCTTCTGCCTTAAGAGTCAGAGACTCTTCCTTCTCTTTAACATTCTCTACAAAGCACTGTTAACTAAAGCTTATTATCTCCTTAGAACATTTGGTAATTCTGAGTGCAAAGGATACATTTCATTGTTGTGAAGTTTTTTTGGTACACAAAGAAACTACAAGTGTGCTGCCACGGCTGAAGGCTGTCTAGGCACTAGCTTGTTTTCAAAAGAGATCTGAAGAAAGGTGAAACATGCCACAGTGAAACTTCAAAATGTGCACTAGTAAGATGATGCATTTCATGGTAGCCAGGGTCACAAGAGAAGTTCACTGTGTCTTAGTAAGTAGTAAATACTGAATTATTAAAACTGAAAGCTACCTATAAATCTACTACAGCACACTGTAACATAACATTCAGCTAAGATGACATCCATTTGGGCCAACACAGCAGCTATTACTATCCATGTTTATTTTCTCTACTCACTCTTCTCTTAGTTGTATACCAAATTTATTCAAAGCTTATTTAAGAGACTAGACTAGAATAGAATAGAATATTTCTATTGGAAGGGACCTACAACAATCACCTAGTCCAACTGCCTGACCCCTTCAGGACTGACCAAAAGTTAAAGCATGTTGTTAAGGGTATTGTCCAAACGCCTCTTAAACACTGGCAGGCCTGGAGCATCGACCACCTCCCTAGGAAGCCTGTTCTGGTGCTTGACCACCCCCTCAGTAAACAAACACTTCCTAATGTCCAGTCTGAACCTCCCCTGGCACAGCTTTGAACCATTCCCACATGTCCTATCACTGGATACCAGGGAGAAGAGATCAGCACCTCCCTCTCCGCTTCCCCTCCTCAGGAAGCTGTAGAGAGTAATGAAGTCGCCCCTCGGTCTCCTCTTCTCCAAACTAGACAAACCCAGTGACCTCAGCCACTCCTCATAGGACATTCCTTCCAGTCCTTTCACTGGCTTTGCTGTCCTCCTCTGGATGCATTCAAGTATCTTAACATCCTTCTTAAATTACGGGGCCCAGAACTGCACACAGTACTCAAGGTGAGGCTGCACCAATGCTAACAACAGCGGGATAATCGCCGGCTGTTTAATTTGACCGGCTGCTTATGGTGTGTTTGATGTACCCCAGGATGCAGTTTGCCCTCTTGGCTGTCAGGGCACACTGCTGACTCATACTGAGCCTGCCATCAACCAGCGCTCCCAGGTCCCTTTCTGCAGGGCCGCTCTCTAGCCACTCCTCTCCCAATTTATATTTGTGCCCTGTGTTACTCCACCCTAGGTTCAGAATCTGATATTTTGACTTGTTATATTTCATCCCATTAATCATTGCCCAATGCTCCAATCTATTCAGATCCCTCTGCAAGGCCTCCTGTCCCTCAAGAGAGTCAAAAGCACCTCCCAGTTTGGTATCACCAGCACACTTGCTAATGATGCATTCAACTCCTGCATCCAGATTGTTGATAACAATATTGGGACAGGACTGGCCCTAGAACTCAACCCTGAGGAACACCGCTGGTGACCAGCTGGCAACCAGATGTAGGCCCATTCACTACAACCCTTTGAACTCTGCCCTTCAGCCAGTTTTTCACCCTGCACACCATGAACCTACTCATCCCACTGCTGGACAACTTGTCCAGAAGGATGCTGTGAGGGACAGTATCAAAAGCCTTACTGAAATCCAGAAAAAATACATCTACCACCTTCCCTTCATCCACTAGGCAGGTGACCTGACCTATGATAACCATAGAAGGATATGAAATTAGTTAAACAGGACTTTCCTTTTGTGAACCCATGTTGACTGTGCCTGATGGTTGCATTATTCTTTAAATGCCTTTCAATAGTACCAAGTATAAGATATTTGAGGCAGCTCCTTCTATGAGCAAACATATTGCTGCATTCTACATGAAGTTTACTTTGTAGATGAAGAAGTGATACTTGTTAACCCCATATTATCTTTAACCCTTATGAATACAGGTAGATACCAAGTACACACAAGTTTTCCCCTCACCTAAAAATCTCTGTTTAGCTCCAATTTTTTGCTGACTTTTCATCTATCCGTAGTGACACAGATATCTATAGATGTACATTTATGCTTTCTTTTATAGACGGTCTGAATGCCACCTCTTCTTCAAGCCTCACCCACAGAGGCTCCTAAAATACTGGATCTGAGATGTTGTAAATAACTCGTACTTTATTTTCTTCATTTAAAAGGACAGATAGCTTATAAATTTAAGATTGGGCCATAGGTCTAAAGAACATAGTTAACTTTTCCCCTTCAACCTCTTTCATTCCTTTATCCCTGATTAGAGTTCATGTTTTGGTTAACTGGCCAATATTCTTAAGGCAAGGTTTTATAACTTTTATCTAACATTTCTTAATTGCTGTTGGGACGACGTGGCAATATAAGCAAGCAGATGATTGTCATTATAACAGCAAAAGACACTTAGTCACTGATCACAAAAAACTTATCAGGCTGCTAGAAATAGCTAATAAGGAAAGAAAAATAGATTCAACTGAATTTCTCTAAATTTAACTCCCCTCAAAACAAAAGTATCAGATCACAGCCAGTAAGATGAAGTATGCTAATATTACCCCAATCTGGTAATGAAATTTGTCAATAGAAAGGAAACTATAATGTAATCAGCTCAAGGAAAGCAAAACTGTGTCAGGTCCATGCTGGTACGTTCTCCTCAGACCTCAATAACAGAGTGGTAAACAGTCTATTTCATTCTAACTACAGTGTTTGATAAGAATACCATGCATTTTCATGCAGAATATTTTTAATAAACCTGTCCTACAGAGTTTATATTTTTAACTCTGCTACTCCTCTTGGAGACATTTAGGGGTGTGATGTTATATATTCAGCAAAGTTTAAAATTTGCATAAGATTTGCCTGAGTTAAACAACAAGGAGAGCTGTACAGTTATAAACATGCAAGACAATTTTTCCTGAGTACTCATGGATATCGGTACCCTGGATTATCCATGGAAAAATATACTCCATTAAAATCCTGTCTTCAGCCAATGGTGGGGTGGGGTGCGTGGGTGTGTGTCAGAGAAAGCAGCATTTCCACCCATGGATGCCAGAATAAATTAAGTTATACCTTCCTGCAGAAGTAAAGGTATTGGCAGCAGAGCGAGGAACAGAAGGGGGTATTTCCACTGCAGTTACCCCTATGGGGTGACACACGGAATAAAAACAATGGGAATGATTCTATATATTATCTGAATTAATTACTTCTTTGCCCTGTCTACCATATCACAGCCTCACACATTGGGAAGGACAATGTGATGAATTCCTGCAGTCTGGAGAGGAGAACTTGAGCTGCCACCTGCTGCTATTGCGACTTACTAGACATATCACAACTTTCTGCTTTATATTAGCATGAACTAAAATTCAGTTCAGCCCAGTTATTTGCTTTTTAAGGTGAATACCAAAGTGAACTTTCCAACCCACACTTTCCCTCCATCCCAACAGTTCTGATATACGGAATGAGATTTCTTTCACAATGCAGTGAAGCCTGAGTTTTCCCTGGAAACACTATGAGCACCACAACTTCTCCCAGGCTGCACATACACTCTCTACAGAAAGTTAAAACAATAAGTCCTTCCTTCTGGAAGATCGTGCTTAAAGTGTGGCTGCATCTCTCATCATTTTTATATATGCTGCCTCTGACCTTGAAAACAGACATGCTGATGTTCCTACTCCTACAGACACATGTAGATTTGCAAGGATTTTAAAAGTGGCCAACAGAATACCATGTATTAAGATCTGAAGTGCCGACACAGTGAAATTGGGAATTGACTATACAGATAAGAATCAAATTACTCAGAGGTTAGATAAGATACAGTTATCAATTGACCACAAAAACTCCACATCTGAGTAAGAAATCTCTTTTCCTGTACTACTTCAAATATCAATAGCAAGGGAACAAAACAACAAATCAACCCCGTCTAGAACAGAATGCCTTTGTCCTGTGAGGAAGGAGCTCATCTCAAGCCTCTAGGTGCATCATTGGGCCAATTCCCTTTTATGTTTCAAAACAATGAACCATTGAGCCAAAAGGAATGGGAAGGAGAGAAGAAACAAGAAACACCATATAACTATTCTACACTGTTCTTAGTTTCACCTGAAGACAAAGCCAGGATGCATTGTCTGTGGGTATCAGAGAAATGAACTATCATTAGTTCTGTCACCTGCACTCTCAAAAAATTCATCAGATTTATTTTCCTGAAGTAGGAGTTCTGCAGCAGTCTCGAGAGAACAAAAACAAATTATGGCATTCTCAGGTTATGAAATTTTCAGTGACAAAGATGCAGCCTCCTGTTTACAAATGTTTTTATAGTAAGGATCTGTTATTTAATATTCAAGGAAACAATCTCAGTATAAAAATCATATGGCCAAGGGAAAATTCAAAACTTTAATCTCACATTAAGAAGAGCACTATAGTATGTTCAGACAGAAAAATATCTAAGAATACATTTTACTTTTCTCTATTTACATTGTTTTGTTATTGTTTCCCAGCTTGGGCAATAAATAGTTCAAGCTGTTGTATCAGCAGAATTCAATGACAGAAACCTCTGTATTTTTCCTGTAACACATTTTATCTGTTATCCATTTTAGTGATGAAAAAAATGGAGATTTAGAGGTAAAATAATGTTGTCAGGGCTAGACTGTTGTGCAGGTGGAAATGCAAGCCAGACTTCTTACTTCCAGTGTCTCATTCATGTGGTTGATTAACCACCCTCCCTGGGGAAGGACTTTTTACTAGGGCATGTAGTGATAGGACAAGGGGGAATGGCTTCAAACTGGAAGAAGGAATGTTTAGATTGAACATTAGGAAGAAGTTTTTCACTTTGAGGGTGGTAAGGCACTGGAACAGGTTGCCCAGAGAGGTTGTTGAGGCCCCATCCCTGGAGGTGTTCAAGGCCAGGCTGGACGTGGCCTTGGGCAATCTGGTCTAGTGGGAAGTGTCCCTGCCTATAGCAGGGGGGTTGGAACTCGATGATCTTCAAGGTCCTTTCCAACCTAAACCATTCTATGATTCTATGATTCATCTCACCTGTTGACATAAAGTCATATCTCAGTCGCCTATTTTTTAGATCAGATTTTAATGATCAGACCAGGATGTCTCCATGATCATAGGTGAAAGAGGTAAAGTATAAAACAGAGGGAATCGCAGTTGCAGTCTCTGCAATGAAGGTGGCGCAGGTGCTAGAATGGATGGTTGGGCAGTTTGGCTCCCTGCACATTTTTCAGTGCATTTCAGAGCACTGCTTTGTTGCAGTTAAAGTGGTAAATAAACAAGCAGATAAAACCACTTGCCTGGCAAATAAAAAAGTAAACGTCCTTATCTGATGTTCTTGGCCAGACAATGAGAACTGGACAAACTCCCCATGGCTTAAGCTATAACAGGACGAACACTGCTTACACTCACCTCAATACTTTAGTTCTAGCTGGGTCCTCAGCTCAAGCCCATGGGCTGCAAGAGGTGAGTAATCAAGTTATCTTCCTCCCAAAAAGGGAAATAAACTCCTTTTCCTCCTGTTCATGGTGCCACCTATTTTCACTCACAAACTATCCAGGCTTGCCATGGTGAGCCTGGTGGATCAAAGACTCATCATTCACTAATTCCACACTATCATTTTCATCCATGTGGGTCTTTTTTTTTCTCCTTCCTTTTTTCCAATTTGTCCAAAGAGCAAGCTGGTGCACATTCTTATTCACCTTTAATTAACAAGCTGAAAAGACATTTTTCTGGCAATGCCTGACCTTTAAGCACTTTGTATGAATTTATCGATACCAGCAGAAACAATAATTTAAAAGGTTATTTTATGAGTGCTGCATAGTTTATGGCAGCACTTTTGTCAAGATAAATGAGTTTCTTATTTCTACATTTACAGCTCTAAGCATTTTAATAAAAAAGGTCCATAAAAGCCAAAGATTACTCCAAATCTCTCCTCTATCTAAGTCTACTTGGGCATTTCTGGTGACGCCCTGAAACGCCTACAATGGGCAGGGAGCACTGAAACGTGCAGTGATGGGGGAAAGTGAAGAGCCAAGTTTCAGTTTGCCTCAGAATTGTTTTGATTTGATTGTATGCATTTAAGCCAGATTTACTATCTTTATACTCAGAAATTTTTTCAAATAAAAACAAATTCATCAAGTGTATTTCCTACTGTCTAACTCACAAAACTTTACATCCAGCATCACTTCTTATCCCAGGCAAGCATCTGGGAGCTCATGACCCCTTGCTTACTCCTACCTCAAGCCCCAGCCCCAGCCCTGGGCTGGACCCAGAACCTCAGCCACTGCTTCACCCACTGTAGGAGTTAATGGCTAATGAACACATATGGCTGCAACACAAACCACTTCCAAACCCCTGTCTTCAGTAACCTATACAAAGCAGACAGGTACCTGGCATGTTAGGGACACCTCTTTTGCTTGAGCAATCCACAGACACCCTCAGACAGAAACCACAGCAGGCCCACTGCATAGGTGACCTGCAATCTCAGTTGTTGGGTAAATGTCATCCAGTAGCATGCTTCAAAGGGTCACATTTCAAATTGCAAAAACAGGTGAAGAGACGCAAGTAAAATAATTGTTTTCAGTCGTCAGTTTACTCACTAAGAAAATAATAATGATAATAATTTAAAAAAAGAAAATCAACCCAAAAGCCCCAAAAGAGGAGGACACAGCTGCATTAAAAGACAAAGCAGCTCCTCTCATGTAACCAACAGAAAATGAAAAAATTAGAAGATATTCCCAAGTGAACCTAAAAAAGAAGAGCACTCAATTCTTCTATTAATACCCAATAGCATTGTAACTGTTTGCTATAGTTTCTCCTCCTATGCTTCTCCTGCATTAAATCAAGACCATCCCTAGATCAAGACTGTCAAAGAGAACTGAGGGACACAAGTATGGGGACAGTGGCAAGTAGAAGACATAAAAAGTGAAACGAAGTATGGTATGGGCAAAGAATAAGAATTCATAGGATGAAGGTTAGAGAGGGTTAGAGGATAAAAGGATGCTGAAGCAGAAACAAGGATGAGATTTACATTGTCAATGATCAGACTAAGGGCCTACCGTCTATTATGTTATGACTTCTTTAGTCAACGCCTGAGTTTCTAAATCCATGACTTATCTGTGATTTTTAGTAAATTTCAGCACTGAATGAATACATATCTATGTATCTACAGATATGTATGTCTGCTTTATTGAAAGACATTTACATTTTACTCTGTTTGGGTAAATATATTTGTCAGACCATTGCTATGTTTGCTTTGAATTACAAATTCCTTCCCCCCCTCTCATTTGGATGTACTAACAAATGCTTAAAGACCTGTTCCTATAATTCATTATCCATACAAACTCACTGTGGAGCTTGGGTACATAAGCAGTTTAGGATTAGGCCACAGACATAAAACTGTGAGGGGACACAACTCTCCTCCCATTCCAGAATTACACCAGTACAGATAAAATCACTGAAGTCAGTCACTGAAGAGAATCAGACTCAATGAGTAGCAGAAGGTTAAATAGCCACATAGTTTCAAAAGCCTTTCACTACAGCATGTTACCAAAATACTTAACTCAGGAACATATGGGTTTGTTATATCTTAGCAGAACAGTTCAATTATTTGAGTTCAACTGACACTGCATTGCTGTATTATTTGCAAACTATTTTATACTGACATCAATACTGCAGCACAAATATTGTGTTCCTACAATGTATTATAGAAACACTAATCTTTTTCTTTTTAAAGTACATATGCATCTCTCAAAGATCTAGGTCTTCTTCGTGTTGCAAATAAGACACCTAAGCTATTAAAAAAATGTTTTTGTCTGTTATGTGTTCAATATTGGCAACAACAGTTTTACAGAATGGATTTTTAATGTGGTAGTGACAGGGGAACAGATTGCTATGGCAACAGCAAAGATGAAAATTCTTAACCTGAATGGATCGTCACTGAAGTAATTGCAGGGTTTTTTTACCCATTCTACATCCATTTTACAACTTGAATGCTGCATTCAACCTTGAGCTTGCTTTATATAAATGCCAAGCACTATATGCAACCTCCAAGTTCATCTGACAAAACTTGCTGCTCCTTACCTCAATAATCCAGGATAGTTGCTGTCCTCTAGCTAACCTAAACACCTGAATGCTGTTATTTTTCCATCTAGTCCACCAGTAAAAGCACTGGATGCTTGGATATAACTTTGAGGCTCCTGCAAGGCGTGTATGCGTACATATTTTTTCTTTCCTTCTAGACTTAGCTTCTACAAAAATCTGCGGAAATCAATCTTCATTTTCAAAGTGTGGTGAAATCACCGTGCATGGTATTTTTAATAAGCTGGTGGAATAACGGCATATTTCAGTTTCACACTCAGATTGTATCCCAAAGAGACTGCACTTCAGACACATATTTTGTATAAACAGTAAGTTAATTGTGATTTCATAGAAATTTAAAGATTTCTCTCCCAGCTTTTAAAAGTGTTTGTTTTCCCCACTTCCTTTCTCTCTACTCAGAATTCATTAATCACACTCTTGTATGCACATTTATTATTGTTATGAAGTAGACAACCAGAAACACAACAAGTCCTATTGCTTTTTTAAAATATCACTATTTTTGAAACCATCCTTTCTTTGGGCACTAAAAATACCATTTAAAACAACCCTCTTTACTGTCATTTAACGACGATGCAAACTATGCCAGATGCTTTTGTACTGAAACAGCCTACAACTGCTCTCACTGCCCTTTACAAGGCCCAGTATCCGGGGTAGCAACAAGCAGCAGGAGGCAAGGTACCACCTTAAATTCCAAACCTGCTTTGAAAACCACAGTGTGACCAAATTCTTAATTGCTACTGAGGTATTCCTACT
Source organism: Anarhynchus alexandrinus (assembly GCA_008711295.1). NCBI lineage: Eukaryota > Metazoa > Chordata > Aves > Charadriiformes > Charadriidae > Anarhynchus > Anarhynchus alexandrinus. The sequence continues at coordinate 2,304,847 of VUYV01000084.1, read as the reverse complement.
CAACCCACAGTGGTATCAAAGCTCATGAGGGTATCGGAGGAGTATACGCAGAGATAAAGCAAAATATTTTCTCCTTTTACAATGTCTCTTAAGCTTTTCAGAGCTCAATCTCATTCTTCTCTGCTTCTTCCACGGCTTTTAGACTTTTCAGACCACTATCTCTACTTCTTGCCACTTGCATGTTCCCATCTGAGTAAACTAAAAAATACAAATTCTGTTTGAGGACACTGTGGTTATGTATTCTGGCAAAGGAAAAACACGATGAATAAAGTTCACGAGTTTTCTTGGTTTAGAAATTCCACTGGTTACTTATGCAAGAGGATAGATAGCTGTGACAAATACCTGTTCTTAAACACAGCTTCCATCATATTTTTATTTACTGGTTAGTATTTTTTTAAAGCACCATTATTCTTATCAAAAGAAACAGTCAGGATTTTTCCACAGTCATTAGATCACACTCTAAATTTCGGGGGGGTTGGGGAGCGGGAAGAAGAATGTTCAGCTATGTGAACTGCATTACCATGCACATATCTGTTCTGTGATTTGAAGCTTTATTCAGAAATCATATTCAATTAAGTCTCCACCTCCTGCACAAATGAGTATAGTCTCACTGAGTTGCAACAACAACACTCAGCAGCTGTGATCACACTTATAGTCACTAGTCACTTGCTCAGCTGATTCATAAAAGATTTGCTGTTTAACTACTAAACTGTTCCAGGTTGAAGTTGTTTTTAATGACTAATGTCTTCAAATTACATATTCTCTGTTCACAGTCTGTGGAAATACTTCTGAGTAAAGGGGAAAATGCATGCCCAGCATGTTGCACAAAGCAGCTTCTAGCCTCTCCCTCAAGTGAGTTCAAGCATGAGTGAAAATCTTCAACAGAGCCCCACCAGCTGCTAAATTGCTACTGCTCTACCCCAGTTGCAGGACGAGGATTAGGGTATGGAAAAAGAAGGGAGGGGGAGGAAAAATAAAGGAGGAAATGACCATCATTCCTTAGTGATTTCACCTACCAGAATGGCCCATGTAGCCTATCAGCAGCTACTGAAAAATTAAGATTATCTTCCAAATCATTCCACCTTAGCACCCATGGGGCTCAGAGCTACTTTTGCAGTTCTTGCTCTGAGTTTTTATTATGCATTCTTCAGATGCTCTGAAGAAATAGAAAACATAAGGGAAGTGACAGCCTGAGATGATCTAATTGCTCACTGCCACACAGTTCCTTTTGTCAGGCCCTGAGCTGAGCTAATTCAGCTTGCTAACCAGGATAAAGAAAGTTTTCTCCTAGTTGAATTAGCTTAGGAAAGTATCCAACAGGCAACAGAATAAAGGCAAGGGAAAAAGAAACGTTTCTTAGCTGGTGGGGGAGGGATGGGAAGACAAAAACCACAAAGGCAGGGGAACAGAAAAATGGAACGATGGTTCCAACGTTCTTGGGGAAAGGAAGCTATTAGATCAGTCCAGCCATAATAACTGGATGCTGTTACCAAAAGTAACTTCCTTGAGCATAGAACTTGGGGAAGGAACATGAAGACTTTGCATGAATTCCATATAAAGGGAAATCTTAAAATTCTACTGTTAATATAATTAGTTAGGAAAAAGGAAGCAATAACTTTCCCAGGAAATGTTAATTTGAACGTGCAGAACACTCCATAAGCTTGCTTTACTTTTTTTTTAGGCAGACTATTCAGCAATATTGAGCCACTTGCCCACCAACAAAACCCAGTGGAAAATACTGCTTTAGTACAGCATGGCTGAATTACCGTTGCTATTGAATTCTTAACTTTGGTATTCCACAGTTCTAGGATTGCCGCTGTGAAAAATCATTGCAGATATTGCTACGCAGGTGCCACCTTCCAATTAAAAGAAAATACCAAAATACAGCAGTACCTTATTTAGTTTTGGAGGGTGATAAACTCTACAGCATTCACTTACAAATGTAATTGATTCTTTGATGATCCAAATAAAAAGGCTGATCTTTTGTGTTGATTTGTTCAGACTGTAACAGGATTTGGCAAATTTATGCTTATATAAATAAATTCATAAATATATATGTAAGATACATATATATACACTATATGTATGTGAATACATGAACATACACTTCAGAACACATAATAATATATTACAAATAATATTTTTCCAGAGTTGTAAATATACCAAATTGAGCACCAGTGTTTCCCTAAGTAGAAAATCTCTTCTTCCTGAGGTGCTGCATTAATACTAGTGCTAGCAGAACTAGCCTTATAAACACTAAAGTCAGCAAAGGCTCCTTTGTTTCCCAGCCTAAAAATTGTATCTGTTTCTGGAGAGCAGAAATTATAAGAAGAAAACCAGAAAAAAAATCAAACCACAACTCTGGTCTACTATCTAGCCTGTGTGCCTTCTTCTGGCTCCTACTTAGGACGTTTCATCCTGCTAGTCCCAGATAAACCTGGATACTGGGACATCTTCCAAGGTCCTAGTAGCCTGAGAAAAGCCCCAATGTGCCAGTGTCCAACTTCAGCTGAAGAGTTCAAAATCATCCTCTCATCACCCCACACTTAGCTGCTGTCAAGCCTTAAAGACAGTAAAATCCTCATGTGCTTCAGATTTAACTGTTAATATTCTCTGGACACCTGATGGTTTGCTTCTCAGCAAGCCCAGAAACATCACTTTTGAGGTGTCAACAACTCAGTACCTAGAACAGAATCCACAAACGCATGAAGTACAATGACCAGCTCTTAGGTGCCTTACTGCAGTTCTTAACTGGGCATCTAAGTCTCTCTGTGTAGGGTATCCAAAGAGTATGATGGGGCATCTTGGGAAGAAATTTGCAAACCGGCACCCGAGCGCAGAAGATAGATGTCTAGATAGATGTGTTCAATGGGAGTGTTTTATTGCATTACTGACCCCAGGCCTTGGTACTTTGCTCTGAAAGAAGAGACCTGCTTCATTCCTATTGGGATTCACCTCCCTGAGCCCCCTGCTGGAGACTAATCTGTGTTCAGCCACTTTCATTCAAAACACACTCCAAGAAAGTTGTGCTTTTCTTTTTTCCTCTTTTCCATCTTTCACAGAATCACAGAATGGTCAGGGTTGGAAGGGACCTCTGGAGATCATCTAGTCCAACCCCCCTGCCAGAGCACATACACCTACAGCAGGTTGCACAGAACGGCGTCCAGGCGGGTTTTGAATGTCTCCGGAGTGGGAGACTCAGCAACCTCTCTGGGCAGCCTGTTCCAGTGCTCTGCCACCCTCAAAGTAAAGAAGTTCCTCCTCATGTTAAGATGGAACTTCCTATGTTCAAGTTTATGCCCATTACCTCTTGTCCTATCACTGGGCACCACTGAAAAAAGACTGTTCCCATCCCCCTGG